>CAXHKU010000932.1:15000-17317 GCA_964017125.1 Flabesymbios commensalis | reverse complement strand
GGTGGGCTTGTAGGGGGGCTTGTAGGTAGGCTTGTAGGAGGGGTTGTTGGTAGGCTTCTAGGTGGGGCTGTTGGTGGGGTTGTCAGTGAGGTTGTAGGTGGGTTTGTAAGTGGGGTTGTAGGTGGGCTTGTAGGGGGGCTTGTAGGTGGGCTTGTAGGAGGGGTTGTTGGTGGGCTTGTAGGTGGGGTTGTTGGTGGGGTTATCAGTGAGGTTGTAGGTGGGTTTGTAAGTGGGGTTGTAGGTGGGCTTGTAGGTGGGGTTGTTGGTGGGTTTGTAGGTGCGGTTGTTGGTGGGCTTGTATGTGGGGTTGTTGGTGGGCTTGAGGACGGGGTTGTTGGTGGGCTTGTAGGTGGGATTGTTGGATGGGTTGTAGGTGGGGTTGTTGGTGGGCTTGTAGGGGGGCTTGTAGGTAGGCTTGTAGGAGGGGTTGTTGGTGGACTTGTAGGTGGGGTTGTTGGTGGGGTTATCAGTGAGGTTGTAGGTGGGTTTGTAAGTGGGATTGTAGGTGGGTTTGTAGGTGGGGTTGTTGGTGGGCTTGTAGGTGCGGTTGTTGGTGGGCTTGTATGTGGGGTTGTTGGTGGGCTTGTGGGTGGGGTTGTTGGTTGGCTTGTAGGTGGGGTTGTTGGTGGGGTTGTAGGTGGGGTTGTTGGTGGGCTTGTAGGTGTGGCTGTTGGTGAGTTTGTTAGTGGTGTTGCTGGTGGTGTTGTTGGTGGTGTTGTTGGTGGTGTAGTTGGTGGGTTTGTTGGTGAGTTTGTTGGTGGGTTTGTTAAAGGGGTTGTAGGTGGGGTTGTAGGTGGGCTTGTAGGGGGGCTTGTAGGTAGGCTTGTAGTAGGGGTTGTTGGTGGGCTTGTAGGTGGGGTTGTTGGTGGGGTTATCAGTGAGGTTGTAGGTGGGTTTGTAAGTGGGATTGTAGGTGGGCTTGTAGGGGGGCTTGTAGGTGGGCTTGTAGGAGGGGTTGTTGGTGGGCTTGTAGGTGGGGTTGTTGGTGGGGTTATCAGTGAGGTTGTAGGTGGGTTTGTAAGTGGGGTTGTAGGTGGGCTTGTAGGTGGGGTTGTTGGTGGGCTTGTAGGTGGGGTTGTTGGTGGGCTTGTATGTGGGGTTGTTGGTGGGCTTGTGGGTGGGGTTGTTGGTGGGATTGTAGGTGGGGTTGTTGGTGGGGTTGTAGGTGGGGTTGTTGGTGGGCTTGTAGGTGTGGCTGTTGGTGAGTTTGTTAGTGGTGTTGCTGGTGGTGTTGTTGGTGGTGTTGTTGGTGGTGTAGTTGGTGGGTTTGTTGGTGAGTTTGTTGGTGGGTTTGTTGGTGGGTTTGTTAGTGGTGTTGCTGGGGGTGTTGTTGGTGGTGTTGTTGGTGGTGTTGTTAGAGTTGTAGGTATGGTGAGTTCTATTGATGGGGTTGTTGTTAAGATAGGATCTTTTGATGATGAATAACTAATGCTATTCTCTCCATTTGATGTTGTTTCGCCTAAAAAGATATATTGTGAAATAAGTGTAAATTCATGGGTAATTAAATATATTTGTTTTGTGTTTATGTTAAGAACAATATTTATGAAATTTCTTGACTAAACTCCTATGTAAAATTTAAATCAATTTCTGTAATAGTAAAAAACCCGCTGAATTATCCAATAGCATGAGGTAATTATGTTTTTGAGACCCGAAAGTTGATCCCACTGGGTTATCACCTGGGAGGGATAAACTCCCGAGAAGAGGGACTCAAATAAACATAATTGCTGACAAAGCACACGTTTTTGCAATTATTACCATCATACATATCCATGTATAAGCCTTTTGAAAAAAGTGTGAAATAAGTGGGCCTACATGATATATTGGTGCCATTATCCTCTGAAAGCTCTATCGGGAGCTGCGTATGAACGTTGGGCTTCAAATTAAATTTCTTCTTTATATTATTATTAAATATCGCGTTTGCAACCCAACGGAATACTTAATAGGGGGGACACTATTCTATCTGCAGAATTTTATTTTTATACTCTGCCTCAAGCAAATTATTTATTTCACTTTGTGTGTGGAGTTAAATATTTAATTCACTTTCTCAGCATTTTTTCTGTCTACAAAGTTGGACCCCAAACTAGGCCTAATATTGATCCAAATATGTCCAAGGGCCATTAGATGATGTTTCTCTAAAGGTGATATAATTATTTAGTTCAAATTTATTTTGGAGTTAAATATTTCCTTCAGACAATTATTTATTTCGCAAAAATGTAGTCTGAAATTATTTATTTCAAAAATAACAAAAAATACTCCCGTCCCCCTCTCCCGCCTCTAATAATTGAATGGTGGCCTACTAAACATGGAATTTCTAGAA
>CAXHKU010000932.1:0-10000 GCA_964017125.1 Flabesymbios commensalis | reverse complement strand
GATAATGTGTATTATTAAAGGGACTGGCCAGGCTAAAATCATAAAAAAATCGGTGATTTTATTTTGGCTTCTTAATATGATCATATGATTTAAACATGTCCATAGACTAGAACTGCAAAAGTTTTTTTAATTTTTGTGCTGCGCATTCACCAGCTAGGCTAGATATAGAGACGAAACTCCTGATTTTTAATTATTGACAACCATGCCAAAAATTAAAAATACGGGAATTTCGCAGACGGTAGACCAGCATTAAACCACCACCCAGCAGACAAAAGCCGTTGAATCAATGTTGGTTTAACGTTGGTCCAGTATCGTAGACGCTGGTCCAACGTTAAATCAACATTTATTCAACGTCTTGTGTCTGCTAGGCACGCTTTTATATTTGATAACTGCTTTGCGTCCCAGAAAGAACGACGTTAAATTAATGCTGTTTAATGTTGGGCCAACGTCGTGGACGGTGGGCCAGCATTAAAACAACATTGGTTTAACGTCTCGATACCGACAATGGCCTAACATTGTACCAGCATTGGGTGAACGTTTTTGGATAAAATGATGGCGGGTGTAATTTATGAAGCATTCAGTTTCAGTCACGTTCAGGCTAAATATGAAGTGTGTGTGATAGTAAGCATGGTAAGGGGAAAGGGTAGAGTTTCGTTTTTTTGTATTTGATAAATGACTTGTGTGTACTTGGGTGGCTTTTTCGCTCTGATTAGAGGCTTACATGGCTCAAATGCCTTATCTCAACCCTTGATGCGCTTAGCCCGACTATACTCATTTTTAAATTTGTTTCTTTAACTCACTGTTATTGGATAATCATTAAAAATCAGTATTTTTATTTTGGCTTCTTAATATGACCATATAGACAAGGATATATCCTAACCAATCTAATAAACATGTCTGTCAAACTTTTCTCAACGGTTTCTATTGTATTTTTTCTCGTAGATTTCAAATCTGCCAGATACCATTCGAGATTTTGCATATTTAATTAGCTATTTTGGATATTTCCAAAATGGCCGCCAAAAAAAAAGTAATCGGCTATCAATACATTTCCGGCAATCCTAGAAATGTGTTTTTTGGCCCTAAGTTCAGGTTTTGAGATCCCATAATGCAATTTTGACGACAATATTAATTTTGGGGTGATTGGAAGGTCATTGGTCACGTGACCATTGAAATACAATATCCAACATTCACGTTTTAGCAAAAAGTGCACAACTTGACCTTTTTTGGATAAAATGATGGTTTGAATGCCTGATAATATATATTTATTTTCAGAGAGTTTCTGGATATCATATCTAAGCGATCTTAGTGACTTGATTAAGTTTTTTTGGACCAAGGAATACAATGCCGAACATCATTATACTGTCAAATGATTTTTTAGAGTTTTTGAAGTGTTCTTGATCTCTAAAGTTTTATATTTTGGCAAAATTGTGTGATCCATCTACGCCACCATAGTTATATTTGAATGACTTCCTCCCAGAATGAGTTTATCATCCGCACACTGTTCTTAATTCACATACTAACATGATATAAAGTTAAACCATATACATTACATGTGTATGACAGCGACAAAATAGGTAAAAAAACATCATTTACATTATAATACGGAACTGTTATGTTGAAGAGTATGTAAAACTACTACCCAGGGGTTAACATCATATTTTCTGGAAAACTATCAGTCTGACACGGCGTGTTGGAAACGGTTGGGCACCCTGAAGTGATTTTATGTCTTCTTAACAAGATAGTGCACAAAGCCATGCATTTGATAGTGTGAAATTAATGTTTTGCGCTAGATATTATTAATCTCGTTTGATAAGAAAACATTTGATGTGATAACAATGGCAAGTTTATTGATTATAATCTAACATAAGTATTTATCCTTGTTGTGTTACATCACTTGTTACAATAATCACTTCAAAACATAATTAGCCGAATGTTACATGAAACAAAAATTAAGAGCGCTGTAAATAATACTGTCGAAGGAACTAGTGTTTGCAGGACGCAACATGCACACAACTACATTGTATATTGATTATAATATTATTAAAAGTGAGTGTGCTTAAAAAGTATATGATGCAGTTATGGTATTTAGTTATAAGGATTATGTGTTGTGTTGTGCAAAGCTGCATTTGCTTGGGGATCACCGACAGTCACATCATAATTAGCAGGGATTTTCCTTTTCTCACACTAGCAGTTCTTGTTGCAATCCTTCATGCAGGGATGAAATTTTGTGAATCATATGTGGTGGCGACGGTGGGTTTGTACATGTAGACTGAACAGGAATCAGCTTGCCATTTTCTACAACCCATCCATAGTCCTAAGGCCTGAGGATGGCTTGGCTGCATGCTTTATATGCTGTTGGAAAGCATTTTCATTGGGTGGCAACAAATTCAGCAGTGTTGACTTAATAATATTATTTAGGAACGTTTTGTCTCTGAGCGTATCTATATCACAGCCTTCTCTTGTTGAAATATGAGTTCAAAAAAAGCTGCTGTGGCTGGTCACACACATACATCGTGATTTCAATGGGAGCACCATCATCAGCAAAATCTACCAGTGTAGCTATATCATTGAGTAAACTTTAACATGCCATAAGAGAATGAATAGCCGATGGTATCTCGTCCGCTAATAATGTGAATAAATGACAGTGCCCTAAAGTTTGCTTGACCCATTGCAGCGGCAAAACTCGTGAATGGATAGCTGTCTTGAGATGAACGACCAATCACCAAATATACAATTCAATGTATGTATCTGTAATTAGTACACTCTGTTTTATCCACTACCTAAGTGAAATTTAGTTGAACAAATGGAAGGATCACTTTGTTCCTCCTGGTACCATGTCTGACATAGAAAAGCAAGAAAGCGAGTCATGTTGGAAAAACTCTTGAAAACCACTTGGATCGCTCAAAGAGCTTCTTGTCTTGATGTGAAAGAAATGGTGTCCAAAGCTGCCATTACTTTCAAGATCATAATTATAGGAAGCTCTTGTCTCCCGTGAATGACTAGACTCAGAACCAGAAACCAAAATAGTATTATTAGCAAAATTGATTCGTCTGACAAAAGTAATGACATTTCTACTCTTCGGCAAATAACACACAAAAAGTAAGTGGTGGAAACATTAAAATTAATAACTCCTGAATGTAGCAATATGCCTCCATCATTGTTCGCAGAAAACGGAACTAGCATGATAGCTGATGATGCCATGGTGCTCACATTGAAATAACGGTAGATGTGTATGACCAGGCAAAGTAGCTTCTTGTGAACACATAATCCAACTTCGAAGGCTGTGATATAGCTATATAAACTCCGATTCATCAAGTTTTATAATAACAAATCACTGCTGAAATTACTGCCACCCCCTTGCTTTAGAAAATCATCTAAAGCGGACAGCATTGGCAATAGCACTTGACAAGTCAGCTTACATAGCCAAGCTTATCTGCAAGCCTGAGGACTATGGACGGGTTGTATAAAATAATAAACTGATCCCAGGTAAATCTACAAACCCACCAAGGCCACCATATATGACACACACAATGACAAGTGGCTGCAAGAAGGGTTGCAACAAAATCTGCTCGAGTAAGAGAAGAAAAATCACCTGCTATGTAGAAGACTGTCAGAGATATCTAAGCAAAGGTAGCTGCGTACAACACCTTGATACCTTGATGACGTGAGCGTGGGGTGATAAGGCATGGTGGGTTACTGTCAGCTGTTCTGGGCATGTCTAGGGGATTTACCCTCAGACATGCCCAGACGATCAAAGACTTAGGTTTTGCTATGCAATTTCATGCTGAAACACGGAGGCCTTTAGCACAGCTCCGCTATCCTCTGGTCGGATAGTCCTCAAGAGTCACAATAGTTGAGGGTAACTCCATTCATCCCACATGAGAGACCTAATGTCAAACACTATTGCCTGTATTGCTGTAGCATGGCCAACATCAGTGTCTGTACTGATGCGGGAGCTGCATTGATACCACTATTGAGTGGAGGAACAGGCTATCCCGCTGGCAATCCACCACAATATTATGGCCAGCCACGTGTAGGCTGCAGCTTCCCCAACATGCAACAGACGGGACAGATCCCAAATGGCCCTCCCCAGGTGGGTGCGAAAAGTACTACTGCTAGCAATCATCCCAGTACCCCTTAGACTGACTATGTTATGAAGTGATTATAATACCAAATGCTATATCACTGCAAGGGCCAATACTTATTCTATTATCAAGTTTTTTATCAATAAACATTATCATTGTTATGACATATTACGCTCACGATGTTTTCTTATCAAAAGTGATTATTAATATACAGTGTGAAACATTATTTCCAAAACATAAAAGCAGAGTTGTGTGTATATAGGCCTACTTGTATACATATTTACAAGACATAACATCACTTCAGGACTGGTTTTATATTGATCCTTGACCCTAAAAATACTGGTCTAGACAACTTTAAAAGCAAATTATCTTAAATATTGACCGAGATATTGACACATTCAAGTTTTTCGGTAATGGCCGCCATTATTGGCTTCCTGCCAATTTCCAATTTATTTAGTCGATTTGCAAGGTTGTGCACCGAGGTTGTGATCCTAAATATATGTAGATATCATTTCAGGTGCCCAAACTTTTACAGCACGCCGTGTCAGTTTTCCAGAAAATATGATGTTTACCCTTGGGTAGTAGTTCTGGGTAGTAGTTCTACATACGCTACAAAATAACAGTGCCGTATTATAATGTAAATTATATGTCTATTTATCTCTTTTATCGCTGTCATATACATGTGATGTTTATGGTTTTACTTTAAATCATGTTAGCATGTGAATTCAGAACAGTGTGCGGATGATAACCTCATTCTGGGAGGAAGTTATTGAAATATAACTATGATATAACACAATTTTGCCAAAATATCAAACTATAGAGATCAAAAAGACATCAAAAATCATTTGAAAGTATAATGATGTCTGACATTGTATTCCTTGATCCACAACACCCCAATCTAGACACTAAGATAGCTTAAATATGATATCTAGAAGCTCAGATATCTTGATTTCAGGCTCGGCTGGCGGCCATTTTGAATTATGGCGGCCATCTTGTATAAGTAAATATAGTCTTGTGTATGAGATGTAACCCTCTGAAATTAAATATATAATATCAGGCATTCTAATCATCATTTTATCCCCAAAAAGTCAATTTGTGCACTTTTTGCTAAAACGTAAAGATGGGATATTGTATTTCAATGGTCACGTGACCTATGACCTTCCAATGACCCTAAAAATAACATTGTCGTCAAAATGGCATTATGGGATTTCAAAACCCGAACTTAGGGCCAAGAAAACACATTTCTATGATTGCCGTCATTGTATTCATAGCCGATTACTTTTTTTGGCGGCCATTTTGGAAATATGCAAATTAGCTAATTAAATATGAAAAATCTCGAATGGTATCTGGCAGATTTGAAATCTACGGGAAAAAACACAATAAAAACCGTTGAGAAAAGTTTGACAGACATGTTTATTAGATTGGTTAGGATATATCCCTGTCTAATATGATGTAAACATGACTAGAACTGCGAAACTTTTTAAATTTTTGTGCTGCACATTTACCAGTTAAAATAAGAATTTTAATTTTGTAATGTAGCGCTTGAAGGGATAAGTCAGACAACGTGTCCATGAGGCACCCTTTAAGGACCATATCCCCAAGGCTAGTGTAATTTTTATTTATTTATTTAGCTTTATGTACAGTAGAAATATACATATATATATATATATATACACATACACACATAGTAAATATGATTGTCATAGTTACATATAAAGCACTGTATTTAGCTGCCAAGAAAAGGTCACATGCGACCTCTATCAGTGTTTCTGGCTCTGAAAAATATTGAAGTCAAGCAAAATAAGGATTCTGACTCCAAACCTGATGTTGGAGTCAGCACCCTGGCGCGGCACGCCGTGGCTTTCGGTGAATGCTACCGAAAGCAGTCGCAACTTTTGGGGGGAGGGGGCATGTCTCCCGCGAATTTTTTTTTCAGAGAAGGCTTTAGGTGCCTTCTACAGATATGCGGTAGTCTATGTTCTATTATAGATATATAAAGGTATATTTCAAGCTTTTAAACAACCCATTGTTCACTAATAAAACACTGAAAAAATTATTAATCTATTCGTCAGGGGGGGGGAGCTTGTCGTCAATTCTGAGGACATGACGACAGATCAGAAACACTGTCTATCATGCTTGACAGCTGAAATATATTTAAAAACACGTTGTTGTTGTGATGTGAGCAATTGTAGATAAGATAAAATATAAATAGAAATAGATACGAAAAAGTATAAAATATATAACATATTGAATAAAAGAATTATGAGCTAAAATTTAAAATTACTACAATAATATATAGCATAATATATAACAATACATAGAACACATTAAAAACAGAGAATATAAGATTAGATATAAATGTATGAAAAATAAAATTTTGTGAGAAAAAAACTACAAGAGTACTATGTACGACAAAAACCACAAGTACACGCTAAACTCCACGTGCAGCGTCAGTGGCGGTTCCAGGATCTGAAAAAGGGGGGGGGGCGCCCGGGGTTTTGGGAGCTTGCTTGCTAGATTTTTTGTAAATTTTAGCCAATTCAGGGGACTTTTTAAAGTATTTACCAAAAATAGGAGGGGTGCCTCGTGCGCCCCCCCCCCCTGGATCCGCCACTGAGCGTTCGTAAATATTAGAATTGGCTTTTCTTGAAAAATAAAGGTTATCAATATACTTTTTAAAAGAAAAGACACTGCTTGCCTCACGGATATCACGAGGCAGAGAATTCCATAGACGTACTAGTCGATAAAAATACGAAGATTGGAGGGCGGTAGTTTTGTAATTTCAGCAATTTACCGTTGCTAGATGAGCTTGAACTATGTAGAGAACCGACAAGTTCGAAATAACTTGAAAAATTGCAATCAACGTAACTATTTAAATAATAAAAAAAATAACAATAGATCATTAATCTCCCTGCGAAAACAAAGTGGTAGGATAGAAAGTTTTATGCATCTTTCTGCATATAAAAAGTCAGAATAATTGTTTAAAATATACTTCGTAGCTACCCTGATAACATCGCAAGGCTCTGACACAGTGACCTCCATTTTTAAATGTAATAGTTCTAATACGATCAAAAGTTTACGTCTGCTGAAAATGGCCTAGTTTTCGTAGGCACTTGCAATATCCGGGTCAATTTCATGGCATCTGAGTTTTTCGGTAGGCGGCGCAAGTGTCGTTTTTACACAGCTGGCTGTGTAAACAAAATGGCGGTCAGTGTGACTGGGCTTAGCGCATTAAATGAGTTAGGCGGCCCATTCATACCGGGTACTTCGTAGCGTGGCGCTGTACTCTTTCTAACAATAAAATAGCCTTAACATTTGCAGGTGACCATATAGGTGAACAATACTCCGGAATACTGCGTATGTGTGAGACATAGAGTTGAAATTTAACAGGAGACGCTCTAACAAAAAACAATACCGCAACCTTTATTTGACACGAGAGATGTGACGGACTGAAGCTGAGTGTTAACCCGTATGCCATGCAGGCGCTGCGGTAAACCTTAAAGCGCTGAAACATTTCATATAAACCATGGAGACCAAAGGGTTTTTCAATTTAAAATCATCATAAATGCCTCAGTTATCTCTTTCTACTTCATGTCATTTGAATACCGATTTTATGGGTCTACGAGCATTTCTAATATTCTAATTTTTACAGTGGGGGGATCGACATTAGACGTCATAATCTGACGTCTGCGGACGTCAGATTCTGATGCCTAAAGTCGATCCCCGCTCCGAAGGGGTAAGGCCTTTAATTTTACAAGCTGTGATAAATTTAAATTGCGCGATAGAATTTTAGTGATGCCGCAACTCTAGCCCAACATTATACCCACATTGAAGCAACGTGCCGTGTGTCTTATGATTGGCTGGCCTGCTGTTTATGACTAACAGGTATTGTTATAGTATCACAGGATCGATGCAAGCCTGCACACATTATTCCAAACATGTCAATTTTGTATTGTCCCCACTTCAAGAGACTGACTACTGGAATAAGAAAAATCATGAGCGATAAATAAAGAAATAACTACCGGTATTCAAGTTAAAAAAGAAATGACCACTTCGCATATTAACAAATTTTGCTCTTAGCTTTCATCTAACCATTTTATGGGCGATAAAGTAATAAATAACTACCGCTATTCAAATTTGAAATAAAATGACAACTTCACATATTAAAATATTTTGCTCTTAGCCTTTTATTTACTAAAAAGAATAAAGCATTTTTTTAAGAAATCGAGTCTTAGACCTTAATTTATACAAGACTGGAACATTCCACAATATCTAAATTTAAAAAAGAGATAATAAGCTGTACCAAAATGGGAATATATATATATGAATACGGCATCGTTGGGAAGGCGAGATGGGTTCATCTCTGCACAAGTCACCACCACATCAAGCCCGAGCCTTTAGGCGAGGGCTTGATGTGGTGGTGACTTGGGCTTGACGAGTGCTGAGATCAGCCCATCTCACCGTACCCAATGATGCAGTATGTATTTTTTTCGTACGAATATCTATTTGAAGCGGCAAAATCAAGCAGAGCGGTGAAGTGTATAGGAGAGATTGTGAGATAAGTTGATTTCACCATACGTCCGGTAGTGAAAGCCAACAGCATGAGTGCGAGAAACGATATTACCGATAAGTAAGTTTCCAAACTCTACTCGAGTTTATTGGTAAATAGCAAAGCACAATAATGGGCTTCTGAGCCAATAGAAATAATTTCTTAAACGAAATCATAATTTTTTTCCCCGCATATCCCCCCCCCCTGATTCAATCAGACTTCAGCTTGAACGTGGTTAAAGGTGTAGTCAACTGTCAAAATTCGCGGGACAAGGGTCCCCCAGAAGGCAATAGTGCCCGTGGGTAAGCCAAGACCCTATTCCATAATAATACTAAATATGCGTTTCATACCCAAAGCCTCATTAAGAGTAGGTTCTCAAATCACAGCAAGTTCATATATACTTGAGCGACATCTATGAGGTAATAATTCAAAGCCCTTGTCTTTTGCCCCTACTTGGTCGCTTACTTGCAAACAAACTGACTGTATTACTGCGGGGATTTGGAAACTGCTTGACCCCCAAGCTTGAATGTATTGTCACCCAGTAAACACAAAACATTTGTATGACTTTATGCAATGTTGGGCCTACATTGCATAAATGTCATACAAATGTCTTGCGTTTGCTGGGCAGGAGGACTTTCTCTCAAACATTGTACATTTAACTAATGTTGGTTCAATTTTGGGCCAGCGTCGCAAAAGTTGGCCTAACATTAAAACAGCATTGGATCAATGTCTCGTTTAAGTAGTATCTTGTAATCAGTTCGGTTGCTATATTAATGCCGTCAATCTGTACTCAATAGGCTACTGTTGGCCTACAGTTGACCGTCCCAGGCATGCGCGTTTTGAAGCTGAATGATTCTTTAAGATTAAATGCTCGAAGAGTCATCTAGTGAGTAAAGCTGTGTCCAATGATTACCACCCCACCTGGTGAGATTAAACTGAGATTATTACGCATACATAACAGGCGTTATCACATTTTGTGTTTGTCCTTCAAACAAGATAATTCGAACATTAATTATGTTGGCATATGTTTTGATTCAAATTGCACGCAAGATGTGAGTATTTTTCAACCACCCAAAATAAGTGGCAGCGAGACGCAACTTCAAATGGATAAAAATGCATTTTTTCAAGGGTTGATATCTGATCTAATGTGATATTAATTCATAAAGCTTCCATTCTAAAAGAACTTGTGGGGATGATGACTGGTTTCATGTAAAGTTCCCTCATTGTCATTTACCTCCCCTCCCATTTTAAACCCTGTCTTTATCTGTTGATTGAGTCGTAAACCCCATGTGCGTTTTCAAGTTTGAAAGCAGACACGCCCAATACCTTGTTTCAAACCAAACACAATGTGACTGAAATCAAAACT
>CAXHKU010000931.1:0-79421 GCA_964017125.1 Flabesymbios commensalis | reverse complement strand
CAATTCTCAACCGTTTTCCATGTAGTTTTGCAGGCAACATCGGCTGTTATTACGGCAATTTTCCTGTAAATTTGGCAAAGTTTGATTAATTACAGCAAAAGTTAATAATGAGATTGGTGTGAAATTTGATTGAGTATTATTAAAATTTATTCATTTAGACGTCAATTCAGACGTCAATTCACAACCGTTTTCCATGTAGTTTTGCAGGCAACATCGGCTTTTATTACGGCAACTGCCCTATAAATTTGGCGAAGTTTGATTAATTACTGCAAAAGTTATTAATGAGCTTGGTGTTAAATTTGATTGACAATTATTAAAAGTTATTCATTTAGACGTCAATTCAGACGTCAATTCTCAACCGTTTTCCATGTAGTTTTGCAGGCAACATTGGCTGTTATTACGGCAACTTCCCTGTAAATTTGGCGAAGTTTGATTAATTACTGCAAAAGTTATTAATGAGATTGGTGTGAAATTTGATTGAGTATTATTAAAAGTTATTTATTTAGACTTCAATTCAGACGTCAATTCTCAACCGTTTTCCATGTAGTTTTGCAGGCAGCATCGGCTGTTATTACGGCAATTTTTCAGTAAATTTGGCGAAGTTTGATTAATTACTGCAAAAGTTATTAATGAGATTGGTGTGAAATTTGATCGAGTATTATTAAAAGCCATTCATTGAGACGTCAATTCAGACGTCAATTCTCAACCGTTTTCCATGTAATTTTGCAGGCAACATCGGCTGTTATTACGGCAATTTTCCTGTAAATTTGGCAAAGTTTGATTAATTACAGCAAAAGTTAATAATGAGATTGGTGTGAAATTTGATTGAGTATTATTAAAATTTATTCATTTAGACTTCAATTCAGACGTCAATTCTCAACCGTTTTCCATATAGTTTTGCAGGCACCATCGGCTGGTTTTACGGCAACTTCCGTGTAAATTTGGCAAAGTTTGATTAATTACTGCAAAAGTTATTAATGAGCTTGGTGTGAAATTTGATTGACTATTATTAAAAGTTATTCATTTAGACGTCAATTCAGACGTCAATTCACAACCGTTTTCCATGTAGTTTTGCAGGCGACGTTGGCTGTTATTACGGCAACTTCCCTGTAAATTTGGCGAAGTTTGATTAATTACTGCAAAAGTTATTAATGAGATTGGTGTGAAATTTGATCGAGTATTATTAAAAGTTATTCATTTAGACGTCAATTCAGACGTCAATTCTCAACCGTTCTTGATGTAGTTTTGCGGGCACCATCGGCTGGTATTACGGCAACTTCCGTGTAAATTTGGCGAAGTTTGATTTATTATTGCAGAAGTTATTAATGAGCTTGGTGTTAAATTTGATTGACTATTATTAAAAGTTATTCATTTAGACGTCAATTCAGACGTCAATTCTCAACCGTTTTCCATGTAGTTTTGCAGGCGCCATCGGCTGGTTTTACGGCAACTTCCGTGTAAATTTGGCGAAGTTTGATTAATTACTGCAAAAGTTATTAATGAGCTTGGTGTGAAATTTGATTGACTATTATTAAAAGTTATTCATTTAGACGTCAATTCAGACGTCAATTCTCAACCGTTTTCCATGTAGTTTTGCAGGCAACATCGGCTTTTATTACGGCAACTGCCCTGTAAATTTGGCGAAGTTTGATTAATTACTGCAAAAGTTATTAATGAGATTGGTGTGAAATTTGATCGAGTATTATTAAAAGCTATTCATTGAGACGTCAATTCAGACGTTAATTCTCAACCGTTTTCCATGTAGTTTTGCAGGCAACATCGGCTGTTATTACGGCAATTTTCCTGTAAATTTGGCGAAGTTTGATTAATTACAGCAAAAGTTAATAATGAGATTGGTGTGAAATTTGATCGAGTATTATTAAAAGTTATTCATTTAGACGTCAATTCAGACTTCAATTCTCAACCGTTCTTGATGTAGTTTTGCAGGCACCATCGGCTGGTATTACGGCAACTTCCGTGTAAATTTGGCGAAGTTTGATTTATTATTGCAGAAGTTATTAATGAGCTTGGTGTTAAATTTGATTGACTATTATTAAAAGTTATTCATTTAGACGTCAATTCAGACGTCAATTCTCAACCGTTTTCCATGTAGTTTTGCAGGCAACATTGGCTGTTATTACGGCAACTTCCCTGTAAATTTGGCGAAGTTTGATTATTAATGCAAAAGTTATTAATGAGATTGGTGTGAAATTTGATTGAGTATTATTAAAAGTTATTCATTTAGACGTCAATTCAGACGTCAATTTTCAACCGTTTTCCATGTAGTTTTGCAGGCTCCATCGGCTGGTATTACGGCAACTGCCCTGTAAATTTGGCGAAGTTTGATTAATTACTGCAAAAGTTATTAATGAGATTGGTGTGAAATTTGATCGAGTATTATTAAAAGTTATTCATTTAGACGTCAATTCAGACGTCAATTCTCAACCGTTCTTGATGTAGTTTTGCAGGCACCATCGGCTGGTATTACGGCAACTTCCGTGTAAATTTGGCGAAGTTTGATTTATTATTGCAGAAGTTATTAATGAGCTTGGTGTTAAATTTGATTGACTATTATTAAAAGTTATTCATTTAGACGTCAATTCAGACGTCAATTTTCAACCGTTTTCCATGTAAATTTGGCGAAGTTTGATTAATTACAGCAAAAGTTAATAATGAGATTGGTGTGAAATTTGATTGAGTATTATTAAAATTTATTCATTTAGACGTCAATTCAGACGTCAATTCTCAACCGTTTTCCATATAGTTTTGCAGGCACCATCGGCTGGTTTTACGGCAACTTCCGTGTAAATTTGGCAAAGTTTGATTAATTACTGCAAAAGTTATTAATGAGCTTGGTGTGAAATTTGATTGACTATTATTAAAAGTTATTCATTTAGACGTCAATTCAGACGTCAATTCACAACCGTTTTCCATGTAGTTTTGCAGGCGACGTTGGCTGTTATTACGGCAACTTCCCTGTAAATTTGGCGAAGTTTAATTAATTACTGCAAAAGTTATTAATGAGATTGGTGTGAAATTTGATCGAGTATTAATAAAAGTTATTCATTTAGACGTCAATTCAGACGTCAATTCTCAACCGTTCTTGATGTAGTTTTGCAGGCACCATCGGCTGGTATTACGGCAACTTCCGTGTAAATTTGGCGAAGTTTGATTTATTATTGCAGAAGTTATTAATGAGCTTGGTGTTAAATTTGATTGACTATTATTAAAAGTTATTCATTTAGACGTCAATTCAGACGTCAATTCTCAACCGTTTTCCATGTAGTTTTGCAGGCGCCATCGGCTGGTTTTACGGCAACTTCCGTGTAAATTTGGCGAAGTTTGATTAATTACTGCAAAAGTTATTAATGAGCTTGGTGTGAAATTTGATTGACTATTATTAAAAGTTATTCATTTAGACGTCAATTCAGACGTCAATTCTCAACCGTTTTCCATGTAGTTTTGCAGGCAACATCGGCTTTTATTACGGCAACTGCCCTGTAAATTTGGCGAAGTTTGATTAATTACTGCAAAATTTATTAATGAGATTGGTGTGAAATTTGATCGAGTATTATTAAAAGCTATTCATTGAGACGCAATTCAGACGTTAATTCTCAACCGTTTTCCATGTAGTTTTGCAGGCAACATCGGCTGTTATTACGGCAATTTTCCTGTAAATTTGGCGAAGTTTGATTAATTACTGCAAAAGTTAATAATGAGATTGGTGTGAAATTTGATCGAGTATTATTAAAAGTTATTCATTTAGACGTCAATTCAGACTTCAATTCTCAACCGTTCTTGATGTAGTTTTGCAGGCACCATCGGCTGGTATTACGGCAACTTCCGTGTAAATTTGGCGAAGTTTGATTTATTATTCCAGAAGTTATTAATGAGCTTGGTGTTAAATTTGATTAACTATTATTAAAAGTTATTCATTTAGACGTCAATTCAGACGTCAATTCTCAACCGTTTTCCATGTAGTTTTGCAGGCAACATTGGCTGTTATTACGGCAACTTCCCTGTAAATTTCGCGAAGTTTGATTAATTACTGCAAAAGTTATTAATGAGATTGGTGTGAAATTTGATTGAGTATTATTAAAAGTTATTCATTTAGACGTCAATTCAGACGTCAATTTTCAACCGTTTTCCATGTAGTTTTGCAGGCTCCATCGGCTGGTATTACGGCAACTGCCCTGTAAATTTGGCGAAGTTTGAATAATTACTGCAAAAGTTATTAATGAGATTGGTGTGAAATTTGATTGAGTATTATTAAAAGTTATTCATTTAGACGTCAATTCAGACGTCAATTCTCAACCGTTTTCCATATAGTTTTGCAGGCACCATCGGCTGGTTTTACGGCAACTTCCGTGTAAATTTGGCAAAGTTTGATTAATTACTGCAAAAGTTATTAATGAGCTTGGTGTGAAATTTGATTGACTATTATTAAAAGTTATTCATTTAGACGTCAATTCAGACGTCAATTCACAACCGTTTTCCATGTAGTTTTGCAGGCGACGTTGGCTGTTATTACGGCAACTTCCCTGTAAATTTGGCGAAGTTTGATTAATTACTGCAAAAGTTATTAATGAGATTGGTGTGAAATTTGATCGAGTATTATTAAAAGTTATTCATTTAGACGTCAATTCAGACGTCAATTCTCAACCGTTCTTGATGTAGTTTTGCAGGCACCATCGGCTGGTATTACGGCAACTTCCGTGTAAATTTGGCGAAGTTTGATTTATTATTGCAGAAGTTATTAATGAGCTTGGTTTTAAATTTGATTGACTATTATTAAAAGTTATTCATTTAGACGTCAATTCAGACGTCAATTTTCAACCGTTTTCCATGTAAATTTGGCGAAGTTTGATTAATTACAGCAAAAGTTAATAATGAGATTGGTGTGAAATTTGATTGAGTATTATTAAAATTTATTCATTTAGACGTCAATTCAGACGTCAATTTTCAACCGTTTTCCATGTAGTTTTGCAGGCTCCATCGGCTGGTATTACGGCAACTGCCCTGTAAATTTGGCGAAGTTTGATTAATTACTGCAAAAGTTATTAATGAGATTGGTGTGAAATTTGATTGAGTATTATTAAAAGTTATTCATTTAGACGTCAATTTAGACGTCAATTCTCAACCGTTTTCCATATAGTTTTGCAGGCACCATCGGCTGGTTTTACGGCAACTTCCGTGTAAATTTGGCAAAGTTTGATTAATTACTGCAAAAGTTATTAATGAGCTTGGTGTGAAATTTGATTGACTATTATTAAAAGTTATTCATTTAGACGTCAATTCAGACGTCAATTTTCAACCGTTTTCCATGTAAATTTGGCGAAGTTTGATTAATTACAGCAAAAGTTAATAATGAGATTGGTGTGAAATTTGATTGAGTATTATTATAATTTATTCATTTAGACGTCAATTCAGACGTCAATTTTCAACCGTTTTCCATGTAGTTTTGCAGGCTCCATCGGCTGGTATTACGGCAACTGCCCTGTAAATTTGGCGAAGTTTGATTAATTACTGTAAAAGTTATTAATGAGATTGGTGTGAAATTTGATTGAGTATTATTAAAAGTTATTCATTTAGACGTCAATTCAGACGTCAATTCTCAACCGTTTTCCATGTAGTTTTGCTGGCAGCATCGGCTGTTATTACGGCACTTTTTCAGTAAATTTGGCGAAGTTTGATTAATTACTGCAAAAGTTATTAATGAGATTGGTGTGAAATTTGATCGAGTATTATTAAAAGCCATTCATTGAGACGTCAATTTAGACGTCAATTCTCAACCGTTTTCCATGTATTTTTGCAGGCAACATCGGCTGTTATTACGGCAATTTTCCTGTAAATTTGGCAAAGTTTGATTAATTACAGCAAAAGTTAATAATGAGATTGATGTGAAATTTGATTGAGTATTATTAAAATTTATTCATTTAGACGTCAATTCAGACGTCAATTCTCAACCGTTTTCCATGTAGTTTTGCAGGCACCATCGGCTGGTTTTACGGCAACTTCCGTCTTAATTTGGCGAAGTTTGATTAATTACTGCAAAAGTTATTAATGAGCTTGGTGTGAAATTTGATTGACTTTTATTAAAAGTAATTCATTTAGACGTCAATTCAGACGTCAATTCACAACCGTTTTCCATGTAGTTTTGCAGGCGACGTTGGCTGTTATTACGGCAACTTCCCTGTAAATTTGGCGAAGTTTGATTAATTACTGCAAAAGTTATTAATGAGATTGGTGTGAAATTTGATCGAGTATTATTAAAAGTTATTCATTTAGACGTCAATTCAGACGTCAATTCTCAACCGTTCTTGATGTAGTTTTGCAGGCACCATCGGCTGGTATTACGGCAACTTCCGTGTAAATTTGGCGAAGTTTGATTTATTATTGCAGAAGTTATTAATGAGCTTGGTTTTAAATTTGATTGACTATTATTAAAAGTTATTCATTTAGACGTCAATTCTGACGTCAATTTTAAACCGTTTTCCATGTAAATTTGGCGAAGTTTGATTAATTACAGCAAAAGTTACTAATGAGATTGGTGTGAAATTTGATTGAGTATTATTAAAATTTATTCATTTAGACGTCAATTCAGACGTCAATTTTCAACCGTTTTCCATGTAGTTTTGCAGGCTCCATCGGCTGGTATTACGGCAACTGCCCTGTAAATTTGGCGAAGTTTGATTAATTACTGCAAAAGTTATTAATGAGATTGGTGTGAAATATGATTGAGTATTATTAAAAGTTATTCATTTAGACGTCAATTCAGACGTCAATTCTCAACCGTTTTCCATATAGTTTTGCAGGCACCATCGGCTGGTTTTACGGCAACTTCCGTGTAAATTTGGCAAAGTTTGATTAATTACTGCAAAAGTTATTAATGAGCTTGGTGTGAAATTTTATTGACTATTATTAAAAGTTATTCATTTAGACGTCAATTCAGACGTCAATTCACAACCGTTTTCCATGTAGTTTTGCAGGCGACGTTGGCTGTTATTACGGCAACTTCCCTGTAAATTTGGCGAAGTTTGATTAATTACTGCAAAAGTTATTAATGAGCTTGGTGTGAAATTTGATTGACTATTATTAAAAGTTATTCATTTAGACGTCAATTCAGACGTCAATTCTCAACCGTTTTCCATGTATTTTTGCAGGCAACATCGGCTGTTATTACGGCAATTTTCCTGTAAATTTGGCAAAGTTTGATTAATTACAGCAAAAGTTAATAATGAGATTGATGTGAAATTTGATTGAGTATTATTAAAATTTATTCATTTAGACGTCAATTCAGACGTCAATTCTCAACCGTTTTCCATGTAGTTTTGCAGGCACCATCGGCTGGTTTTACGGCAACTTCCGTCTTAATTTGGCGAAGTTTGATTAATTACTGCAAAAGTTATTAATGCGCTTGGTGTGAAATTTGATTGACTTTTATTAAAAGTAATTCATTTAGACGTCAATTCAGACGTCAATTCACAACCGTTTTCCATGTAGTTTTGCAGGCGACGTTGGCTGTTATTACGGCAACTTCCCTGTAAATTTGGCGAAGTTTGATTAATTACTGCAAAAGTTATTAATGAGATTGGTGTGAAATTTGATCGAGTATTATTAAAAGTTATTCATTTAGACGTCAATTCAGACGTCAATTCTCAACCGTTCTTGATGTAGTTTTGCAGGCACCATCGGCTTGTATTACGGCAACTTCCGTGTAAATTTGGCGAAGTTTGATTTATTATTGCAGAAATTATTAATGAGCTTGGTTTTAAATTTGATTGACTATTATTAAAAGTTATTCATTTAGAAGTCAATTCAGACGTCAATTTTCAACCGTTTTCCATGTAAATTTGGCGAAGTTTGATTAATTACAGCAAAAGTTAATAATGAGATTGGTGTGAAATTTGATTGAGTATTATTAAAATTTATTCATTTAGACGTCAATTCAGACGTCAATTTTCAACCGTTTTCCATGTAGTTTTGCAGGCTCCATCGGCTGGTATTACGGCAACTGCCCTGTAAATTTGGCGAAGTTTGATTAATTACTGCAAAAGTTATTAATGAGATTGGTGTGAAATTTGATTGAGTATTATTAAAAGTTATTCATTTAGACGTCAATTCAGACGTCAATTCTCAACCGTTTTCCATATAGTTTTGCAGGCACCATCGGCTGGTTTTACGGCAACTTCCGTGTAAATTTGGCAAAGTTTGATTAATTACTGCAAAAGTTATTAATGAGCTTGGTGTGAAATTTGATTGACTTTTATTAAAAGTAATTCATTTAGACGTCAATTCAGACGTCAATTCACAACCGTTTTCCATGTAGTTTTGCAGGCGACGTTGGCTGTTATTACGGCAACTTCCCTGTAAATTTGGCGAAGTTTGATTAATTACTGCAAAAGTTATTAATGAGATTGGTGTGAAATTTGATCGAGTATTATTAAAAGTTATTCATTTAGACGTCAATTCAGACGTCAATTCTCAACCGTTCTTTATGTAGTTTTGCAGGCACCATCGGCTGGTATTACGGCAACTTCCGTGTAAATTTGGCGAAGTTTGATTTATTATTGCAGAAGTTATTAATGAGCTTGGTTTTAAATTTGATTGACTATTATTAAAAGTTATTCATTTAGACGTCAATTCAGACGTCAATTTTCAACCGTTTTCCATGTAAATTTGGCGAAGTTTGATTAATTACAGCAAAAGTTAATAATGAGATTGGTGTGAAATTTGATTGAGTATTATTAAAATTTATTCATTTAGACGTCAATTCAGACGTCAATTTTCAACCGTTTTCCATGTAGTTTTGCAGGCTCCATCGGCTGGTATTACGGCAACTGCCCTGTAAATTTGGCGAAGTTTGATTAATTACTGCAAAAGTTATTAATGAGATTGGTGTGAAATTTGATTGAGTATTATTAAAAGTTATTCATTTAGACGTCAATTCAGACGTCAATTCTCAACCGTTTTCCATATAGTTTTGCAGGCACCATCGGCTGGTTTTACGGCAACTTCCGTGTAAATTTGGCAAAGTTTGATTAATTACTGCAAAAGTTATTAATGAGCTTGGTGTGAAATTTGATTGACTATTATTAAAAGTTATTCATTTAGACGTCAATTCAGACGTCAATTCACAACCGTTTTCCATGTAGTTTTGCAGGCGACGTTGGCTGTTATTACGGCAACTTCCCTGTAAATTTGGCGAAGTTTGATTAATTACTGCAAAAGTTATTAATGAGCTTGGTGTGAAATTTGATTGACTATTATTAAAAGTTATTCATTTAGACGTCAATTCAGACGTCAATTCTCAACCGTTTTCCATGTATTTTTGCAGGCAACATCGGCTGTTATTACGGCAATTTTCCTGTAAATTTGGCAAAGTTTGATTAATTACAGCAAAAGTTAATAATGAGATTGATGTGAAATTTGATTGAGTATTATTAAAATTTATTCATTTAGACGTCAATTCAGACGTCAATTCTCAACCGTTTTCCATGTAGTTTTGCAGGCACCATCGGCTGGTTTTACGGCAACTTCCGTCTTAATTTGGCGAAGTTTGATTAATTACTGCAAAAGTTATTAATGAGCTTGGTGTGAAATTTGATTGACTTTTATTAAAAGTAATTCATTTAGACGTCAATTCAGACGTCAATTCACAACCGTTTTCCATGTAGTTTTGCAGGCGACGTTGGCTGTTATTACGGCAACTTCCCTGTAAATTTGGCGAAGTTTGATTAATTACTGCAAAAGTTATTAATGAGATTGGTGTGAAATTTGATCGAGTATTATTAAAAGTTATTCATTTAGACGTCAATTCAGACGTCAATTCTCAACCGTTCTTGATGTAGTTTTGCAGGCACCATCGGCTGGTATTACGGCAACTTCCGTGTAAATTTGGCGAAGTTTGATTTATTATTGCAGAAGTTATTAATGAGCTTGGTGTTAAATTTGATTGACTATTATTAAAAGTTATTCATTTAGACGTCAATTCAGACGTCAATTCTCAACCGTTCTTGATGTAGTTTTGCAGGCTCCATCGGCTGGTATTACGGCAACTGCCCTGTAAATTTGGCGAAGTTTGATTAATTACTGCAAAAGTTATTAATGAGATTGGTGTGAAATTTGATTGAGTATTATTAAAAGTTATTCATTTAGACGTCAATTCAGACGTCAATTCTCAACCGTTTTCCATATAGTTTTGCAGGCACCATCGGCTGGTATTACGGCAACTTCCGTGTAAATTTGGCGAAGTTTGATTTATTATTGCAGAAGTTATTAATGAGCTTGGTGTTAAATTTGATTGACTATTATTAAAAGTTATTCATTTAGACGTCAATTCAGACGTCAATTCTCAACCGTTTTCCATGTAGTTTTGCAGGCGCCATCGGCTGGTATTACGGCAACTTCCCTGTAAATTTGGCGAAGTTTGATTAATTACTGCAAAAGTTATTAATGAGATTGGTGTGAAATTTGATTGAGTATTATTAAAAGTTATTCATTTAGACGTCAATTCAGACGTCAATTCTCAACCGTTTTCCATGTAGTTTTGCAGGCACCATCGGCTGGTATTACGGCAACTTCCGTGTAAATTTGGCGAAGTTTGATTTATTATTGCAGAAGTTATTAATGAGCTTGGTGTTAAATTTGATTGACTATTATTAAAAGTTATTCATTTAGACGTCAATTCAGACGTCAATTCTCAACCGTTTTCCATGTAGTTTTGCAGGCACCATCGGCTGGTTTTACGGCAACTTCCGTGTAAATTTGGCGAAGTTTGATTAATTACTGCAAAAGTTATTAATGAGCTTGGTGTGAAATTTGATTGACTATTATTAAAAGTTATTCATTTAGACGTCAATTCAGACGTCAATTCTCAACCGTTTTCCATGTAGTTTTGCAGGCAACATCGGCTTTTATTACGGCAACTGCCCTGTAAATTTGGCGAAGTTTGATTAATTACTGCAAAAGTTATTAATGAGATTGGTGTGAAATTTGATCGAGTATTATTAAAAGCTATTCATTGAGACGTCAATTCAGACGTTAATTCTCAACCGTTTTCCATGTAGTTTTGCAGGCAACATCGGCTGCTATTACGGCAATTTTCCTGTAAATTTGGCGAAGTTTGATTAATTACAGCAAAAGTTAATAATGAGATTGGTGTGAAATTTGATCGAGTATTATTAAAAGTTATTCATTTAGACGTCAATTCAGACTTCAATTCTCAACCGTTCTTGATGTAGTTTTGCAGGCACCATCGGCTGGTATTACGGCAACTTCCGTGAAAATTTGGCGAAGTTTGATTTATTATTGCAGAAGTTATTAATGAGCTTGGTGTTAAATTTGATTGACTATTATTAAAAGTTATTCATTTAGACGTCAATTCAGACGTCAATTCTCAACCGTTTTCCATGTAGTTTTGCAGGCAACATTGGCTGTTATTACGGCAACTTCCCTGTAAATTTGGCGAAGTTTGATTAATTACTGCAAAAGTTATTAATGAGATTGGTGTGAAATTTGATTGAGTATTATTAAAAGTTATTCATTTAGACGTCAATTCAGACGTCAATTTTCAACCGTTTTCCATGTAGTTTTGCAGGCTCCATCGGCTGGTATTACGGCAACTGCCCTGTAAATTTGGCGAAGTTTGATTAATTACTGCAAAAGTTATTAATGAGATTGGTGTGAAATTTGATTGAGTATTATTAAAAGTTATTCATTTAGACGTCAATTCAGACGTCAATTCTCAACCGTTTTCCATGTAGTTTTGCAGGCAGCATCGGCTGTTATTACGGCAATTTTTCAGTAAATTTGGCGAAGTTTGATTAATTACTGCAAAAGTTATTAATGAGATTGGTGTGAAATTTGATCGAGTATTATTAAAAGCCATTCATTGAGACGTCAATTCAGACGTCAATTCTCAACCGTTTTCCATGTATTTTTGCAGGCAACATCGGCTGTTATTACGGCAATTTTCCTGTATATTTGGCAAAGTTTGATTAATTACAGCAAAAGTTAATAATGAGATTGATGTGAAATTTGATTGAGTATTATTAAAATTTATTCATTTAGACGTCAATTCAGACGTCAATTCTCAACCGTTTTCCATGTAGTTTTGCAGGCACCATCGGCTGGTTTTACGGCAACTTCCGTCTTAATTTGGCGAAGTTTGATTAATTACTGCAAAAGTTATTAATGAGCTTGGTGTGAAATTTGATTGACTTTTATTAAAAGTAATTCATTTAGACGTCAATTCAGACGTCAATTCACAACCGTTTTCCATGTAGTTTTGCAGGCGACGTTGGCTGTTATTACGGCAACTTCCCTGTAAATTTGGCGAAGTTTGATTAATTACTGCAAAAGTTATTAATGAGATTGGTGTGAAATTTGATCGAGTATTATTAAAAGTTATTCATTTAGACGTCAATTCAGACGTCAATTCTCAACCGTTCTTGATGTAGTTTTGCAGGCACCATCGGCTGGTATTACGGCAACTTCCGTGTAAATTTGGCGAAGTTTGATTTATTATTGCAGAAGTTATTAATGAGCTTGGTTTTAAATTTGATTGACTATTATTAAAAGTTATTCATTTAGACGTCAATTCAGACGTCAATTTTCAACCGTTTTCCATGTAAATTTGGCGAAGTTTGATTAATTACAGCAAAAGTTAATAATGAGATTGGTGTGAAATTTGATTGAGTATTATTAAAATTTATTCATTTAGACGTCAATTCAGACGTCAATTCTCAACCGTTTTCCATGTAGTTTTGCAGGCACCATCGGCTGGTTTTACGGCAACTTCCGTGTAAATTTGGCGAAGTTTGATTAATTACAGCAAAAGTTAATAATGAGATTGGTGTGAAATTTGATTGAGTATTATTAAAATTTATTCATTTAGACGTCAATTCAGACGTCAATGCTCAACCGTTTCCCATGTAGTTTTGCAGGCACCATCGGCTGGTTTTACGGCAACTTCCGTGTAAATTTAGCAAAGTTTGATTAATTACTGCAAAAGTTATTAATGAGCTTGGTGTGAAATTTGATTGACTATTATTAAAAGTTATTCATTTAGACGTCAATTCAGACGTCAATTCACAACCGTTTTCCATGTAGTTTTGCAGGCGACGTTGGCTGTTATTACGGCAACTTCCCTGTAAATTTGGCGAAGTTTGATTAATTACTGCAAAAGTTATTAATGAGATTGGTGTGAAATTTGATCGAGTATTAATAAAAGTTATTCATTTAGACGTCAATTCAGACGTCAATTCTCAACCGTTCTTGATGTAGTTTTGCAGGCACCATCGGCTGGTATTACGGCAACTTCCGTGTAAATTTGGCGAAGTTTGATTTATTATTGCAGAAGTTATTAATGAGCTTGGTGTTAAAATTGATTGACTATTATTAAAAGTTATTCATTTAGACGTCAATTCAGACGTCAATTTTAAACCGTTTTCCATGTAATTTTGCAGGCTCCATCGGCTGGTATTACGGCAACTGCCCTGTAAATTTGGCAAAGTTTGATTAATTACTCCAAAAGTTATTAATGAGACTGGTGTGAAATTTGATTGAGTATTTTTAAAAGTTATTCATTTAGACGTCAATTCAGACGTCAATTCTCAACCGTTTTCCATGTGGTTTTGCAGGCGACATCGGCTGTTATTACGGCAACTGCCCTGGACATTTGGCGAAGTTTGATTAATTACTGCAAAAGTTATTAATGAGATTGGTGTGAAATTTGATCGAGTATTATTAAAATCTATTCATTGAGACATCAATTCAGTCGTCAATTCTCAACTGTTTTCCATGTAATTTTGCAGGCACCATCGGCTGGTATTATGGCAACTGCCCTGTAAATTTGGCGAAGTTTGATTAATAACTGCAAAAGTTATTAATGAGATTCGTGTGAAATTTGATTGAGTATTATTAAAAGTTATTCATTTAGACGTCAATTCAGACGTCAATTCTTAACCGTTTTCCATGTAGTTTTGCAGGCAACATCGGCTGTTATTACGGCAATTTTTCTGTAAATTTGGCGAAGTTTGATTAATTACAGCAAAAGTTAATAATGAGATTGGTGTGAAATTTGATTGAGTATTATTAAAAGTTATTCATTTAGACGTCAATTCAGACGTCAATTCTCAACCGGTTTCCATGTAGTTTTGCAGGCACCATCGGCTGGTATTACGGCAACTTCCGTGTAAATTTGGCGAAGTTTGATTGATTACTGCAAAAGTTATTAATGAGCTTGGTGTGAAATTTGATTGACTATTATTAAAAGTTATTCATTTAGACGTCAATTCAGACGTCAATTCACAACCGTTTTCCATGTAGTTTTGCGGGCGACATTGGTTGTTATTACGGCAACTTTCCTGTAAATTTGGCGAAGTTTGATTAATTACTGCAAAAGTTATTAATGAGATTGGTGTGAAATTTGATTGAGTATTATTAAAAGTTATTCATTTAGACGTCAATTCAGACGTCAATTCTCAACCGTTTTCCATGTAGTTTTGCAGGCAACATCGGCTGTTATTACGGCAATTTTCCTGTAAATTTGGCAAAGTTTGATTAATTACTGCAAAAGTTATTAATGAGATTCGTGTGAAATTTGATTGAGTATTATTAAATGTTATTCATTTAGACGTCAATTCAGACGTCAATTTTCAACCGTTTCCCATGTAATTTTGCAGGCTCCATCGGCTGGTATTACGGCAACTGCCCTGTAAATTTGGCAAAGTTTGATTAATTACTGCAAAAGTTATTAATGAGGTTTGTGTGAAATTTGATTGAGTATTATTAAAAGTTATTCATTTAGACGTCAATTCAGACGTAAATTCTTAACCGTTTTCCATGTAGTTTTGCAGGCACCATCGGCTGTTATTACGGCAACTTCCGTGTAAATTTGGCGATGTTTGATTGATTACTGCAAAAGTTATTAATGAGCTTGGTGTGAAAGTTGATTGAGTATTTTTAAAAGTTAATCATTTAGACGTCAATTCAGACGTCAATTCTCAACCGTTTTCCATGTGGTTTTGCAGGCAACATCGGCTGTTATTACGGCAATTTTCCTGTAAATTTGGCAAAGTTTGATTAATTACTGCAAAAGTTATTAATGAGATTGGTGTGAAATTTGATCGAGTATTATTAAAATCTATTCATTGAGACGTCAATTCAGTCGTCAATTCTCAACTGTTTTCCATGTAATTTTGCAGGCACCATCGGCTGGTATTATGGCAACTGCCCTGTAAATTTGGCGAAGTTTGATTAATTACTGCAAAAGTTATTAATGAGGTTTGTGTGAAATTTGATTGAGTATTATTAAAAGTTATTCATTTAGACGTCAATTCAGACGTAAATTCCTAACCGTATTCCATGTAGTTTTGCAGGCACCATCGGCTGTTATTACGGCAACTTCCGTGTAAATTTGGCGAAGTTTGATTGATTACTGCAAAAGTTATTAATGAGCTTGGTGTGAAATTTGATTGACTATTATTAAAAGTTAGACGTCAATTCAGACGTCAATTCTCAACCGTTTTCCATGTAATTTTGCAGGCACCATCGCCTGATATTACGGCAACTTCCCTGTAAATTTAGCGAAGTTTGATTAATTACTGCAAAAGTTAATAATGAGATTCGTGTTAAATTTGATCGAGTATTATTAAAAGTTATTCACTTAGACGTCAATTCAGACTTCAATTCTCAACCGTTCTTGATGTAGTTTTGCAGGCACCATCGGCTGGTATTACGGCAACTTCCATGTAAATTTGGCGAAGTTTGATTTATTATTGCAGAAGTTATTAATGAGCTTGGTGTTAAATTTGATTGACTATTATTAAAAACTATTCATTAAGACGTCAATTCAGACGTTAATTCTCAACCGTTTTCCATGTAGTTTTACAGGCAACATCGGCTGTTATTACGGCAATTTTCCTGTAAATTTGGCGAAGTTTGATTAATTACTGCAAAAGTTATTAATGAAATTGGTGTGAAATTTGATTGAGTATTATTAAAAGTTATTCATTTAGACGTCAATTCAGACGTCAATTTTCAACCGTTTTCCATGTAGTTTTGCAGGCTCCATCGGCTGGTATTACGGCAACTGCCCTGTAAATTTGGCGAAGTTTGATTAATTACTGCAAAAGTTATTAATGAGATTGGTGTGAAATTCGATTGAGTATTATTGAAAGCTATTCATTGAGACGTCAATTCAGACGTCAATTCTCAACCGTTTTCCATGTAGTTTTGCAGGCAGCATCGGCTGTTATTACGGCAATTTTTCAGTAAATTTGGCGAAGTTTGATTAATTACTGCAGAAGTTATTAATGAGATTCTTGTGAAATTTGATCGAGTATTATTAAAAGTTATTCATTTAGACGTCAATTCAGACGTCAATTCTCAACCGTTTTCCATGTAATTTTGCAGGCACCATCGGCTGGTATTACGGCAACTTCCCTGTAAATTTAGCGAAGTTTGATTAATTACTGCAAAAGTTAATAATGAGATTCGTGTGAAATTCGATTGAGTATTATTACAAGTTATTCATTTAGACGTCAATTCAGACGTCAATTCTCAACCGTTTTCCATGTAGTTTTGCAGGCAGCATCGGCTGTTATTACGGCAACTGCCCTGTAAATTTGGCGAAGTTTGATTAATTACTGCAAAAGTTATTAATGAGATTGGTGTGAAATTTGATCGAGTATAATTAAAAGCCATTCATTGAGACGTCAATTCAGACGTCAATTCACAACCGTTTTCCATGTAGTTTTGCAGGCGACGTTGGCTGTTATTACGGCAACTTCCCTGTAAATTTGGCGAAGTTTGATTAATTACTGCAAAAGTTATTATTGAGGTTTGTGTGAAATTTGATTGAGTATTATTAAAAGTTATTCATTTAGACGTCAATTCAGACGTAAATTCTTAACCGTTTTCCATGTAGTTTTGCAGGCACCATCGGCTGTTATTACGGCAACTTCCGTGTAAATTTGGCGAAGTTTGATTGATTACTGCAAAAGTTATTAATGAGCTTGGTGTGAAATTTGATTGACTATTATTAAAAGTTAGACGTCAATTCAGACGTCAATTCTCAACCGTTTTCCATGTAATTTTGCAGGCACCATCGGCTGGTATTACGGCAACTTCCCTGTAAATTTAGCGAAGTTTGATTAATTACTGCAAAAGTTAATAATGAGATTCGTGTTAAATTTGATCGAGTATTATTAAAAGTTATTCACTCAGACGTCAATTCAGACTTCAATTCTCAACCGTTCTTGATGTAGTTTTGCAGGCACCATCGGCTGGTATTACGGCAACTTCCATGTAAATTTGGCGAAGTTTGATTTATTATTGCAGAAGTTATTAATGAGCTTGGTGTTAAATTTGATTGACTATTATTAAAAACTATTCATTAAGACGTCAATTCAGACGTTAATTCTCAACCGTTTTCCATGTAGTTTTACAGGCAACATCGGCTGTTATTACGGCAATTTTCCTGTAAATTTGGCGAAGTTTGATTAATTACTGCAAAAGTTATTAATGAAATTGGTGTGAAATTTGATTGAGTATTATTAAAAGTTATTCATTTAGACGTCAATTCAGACGTCAATTTTCAACCGTTTTCCATGTAGTTTTGCAGGCTCCATCGGCTGGTATTACGGCAACTGCCCTGTAAATTTGGCGAAGTTTGATTAATTACTGCAAAAGTTATTAATGAGATTGGTGTGAAATTCGATTGAGTATTATTGAAAGCTATTCATTGAGACGTCAATTCAGACGTCAATTCTCAACCGTTTTCCATGTAGTTTTGCAGGCAGCATCGGCTGTTATTACGGCAATTTTTCAGTAAATTTGGCGAAGTTTGATTAATTACTGCAAAAGTTATTAATGAGATTCGTGTGAAATTTGATCGAGTATTATTAAAAGTTATTCATTTAGACGTCAATTCAGACGTCAATTCTCAACCGTTTTCCATGTAATTTTGCAGGCACCATCGGCTGGTATTACGGCAACTTCCCTGTAAATTTAGCGAAGTTTGATTAATTACTGCAAAAGTTAATAATGAGATTCGTGTGAAATTCGATTGAGTATTATTACAAGTTATTCATTTAGACGTCAATTCAGACGTCAATTCTCAACCGTTTTCCATGTAGTTTTGCAGGCAGCATCGGCTGTTATTACGGCAACTGCCCTGTAAATTTGGCGAAGTTTGATTAATTACTGCAAAAGTTATTAATGAGATTGGTGTGAAATTTGATCGAGTATAATTAAAAGCCATTCATTGAGACGTCAATTCAGACGTCAATTCACAACCGTTTTCCATGTAGTTTTGCAGGCGACGTTGGCTGTTATTACGGCAACTTCCCTGTAAATTTGGCGAAGTTTGATTAATTACTGCAAAAGTTATTATTGAGATTGGTGTGAAATTTGATCGAGTATTATTAAAAGTTATTCATTTAGACGTCAATTCAGACGTCAATTCACAACCGTTTTCCATGTAGTTTTGCAGGCGACGTTGGCTGTTATTACGGCAACTTCCCTGTAAATTTGGCGAAGTTTGATTAATTACTGCAAAAGTTATTAATGAGCTTGGTGTGAAATTTGATTGACTTTTATTAAAAGTTATTCATTTAGACGTCAATTCAAACGTCAATTCACAACCGTTTTCCATGTAGTTTTGCAGGCGACGTTGGCTGTTATTACGGCAACTTCCCTGTAAATTTGGCGAAGTTTGATTAATTACTGCAAAAGTTATTAATGAGATTGGTGTGAAATTTGATCGAGTATTATTAAAAGTTATTCATTTAGACGTCAATTCAGACGTCAATTCTCAACCGTTCTTGATGTAGTTTTGCCGGCACCATCGGCTGGTATTACGGCAACTTCCGTGTAAATTTGGCGAAGTTTGATTTATTATTGCAGAAGTTATTAATGAGCTTGGTGTTAAATTTGATCGACTATTATTAAAAGTTATTCATTTAGACGTCAATTCAGACGTCAATTCTCAACCGTTTTCCATGTAGTTTTGCAGGCACCATCGGCTGGTTTTACGGCAACTTCCGTGTAAATTTGGCGAAGTTTGATTAATTACTGCAAAAGTTATTAATGAGCTTGGTGTGAAATTTGATTGACTATTATTAAAAGTTATTCATTTAGACGTCAATTCAGACGTCAATTCTAAACCGTTTTCCATGTAGTTTTGCAGGCAACATCGGCTGTTATTACGGCAACTGCCCTGTAAATTTGGCGAAGTTTGATTAATTACTGCAAAAGTTATTAATGAGATTGGAGTGAAATTTGATTGAGTATTATTAAAAGTTATTCATTTAGACGTCAATTCAGACGTCAATTCTCAACCGTTTTCCATCCATGTAGTTTTGCAGGCAACATCGGCTTTTATTACAGCAACTTCCCTGTAAATTTGGCGAAGTTTGATTAATTACTGCATAAGTTATTAAAGAGATTGGTGTGAAATTTGATTGAGTATTATTAAAAGTTATTCATTTAAACGTCAATTCAGACGTCACTTCTCAGCTGTTTTCCATGTAATTTTGCAGACACCATCAGCTGTTATTGCGGCAACTTCCGTGTAAATTTGGCGAAGTTTGATCAATTATTGCAGAAGTTATTAATGAGCTTGGTGTGAAATTTAATTGACTATTATTAAAAGTTATTCATTTAGACGTCAATTCAGACGTCAATTCTCAACTGTTTTCCATGTAGTTTTGCAGGCAACTTGGGCTGTTATCACGGCAACTTCCCTGTAAATTTGGCGAATTTTGATTTATTACTGCAAAAGTTATTAATGAGATTGGTGTGAAATTTGATTGAGTAATATTAAAAGTTATTCATTTAGACGTCAATTCAGACGTCAATTCTCAACCGTTTTCCATGTAGTTTTGTAGGCAACATCGGCTGTTATTACAGCAACTTCCCTCTAAATTTGGCGAAGTTTGATTAATGTAAACTTTGCCAAGTTTGATTTATTACTGCAAATTTTTTTAAAGAGATTGGTGTGAAATTTGACTGATTATTATTAAAAGTTATTCATTTAAACGTCAATTCAGACGTCACTTCTCAACTGTTTTCCATGTAATTTTGCAGACACCATCGGCTTGTCTTACGGCAACTTCCCTGTAAATTTGGCGAAGTTTGATTAATTACTGCAAAAGTTATTAATGAGATTGGTTTGAAATTTGATTGAGTATTATTAAAAGTTATTCATTTAGACATCAATTCAGACGTCAATTCTCAACCGTTTGCGATGTAGTTTTGCAGGTACCATCGGCTGTTATTACGCCAACTTCCGTGTAAATTTGGCGAGGTTTGATTAATTATTGCAGAAGTTATTAATGAGCTTGGTGTGAAATTTGATTGAGTATTATTAAAAGTTATTCATTTAGACGTCAATTCAGACGTCAATTCTCAACCGTTTTCCATCCATGTAGTTTTGCAGGCAACATCGGCTTTTATTACAGCAACTTCCCTGTAAATTTGGCGAAGTTTGATTAATTACTGCAGAAGTTATTAAAGAGATTGGTGTGAAATTTGATTGAGTATTATTAAAAGTTATTCATTTAAACGTCAATTCAGACGTCACTTCTCAACTGTTTTCCATGTAATTTTGCAGACACCATCGGCTGTTATTACGGCAACTTCCGTGTAAATTTGGCGAAGTTTGAAAAATTATTGCAGAAGTTATAATTGAGCTTGGTGTGAAATTTAATTGACTATTATTAAAAGTTATTCATTTAGACGTCAATTCAGACGTCAATTCTCAACTGTTTTCCATGTAGTTTTGCAGGCAACTTGGGCTGTTATCACGGCAACTTCCCTGTAAATTTGGCGAATTTTGATTAATTACTGCAAAAGTTATTAATGAGATTGGTGTGAAATTTGATTGAGTAATATTAAAAGTTATTCATTTAGACGTCAATTCAGACGTCAATTCTCAACCGTTTTCCATGTAGTTTTGTAGGCAACATCGGCTGTTATTACAGCAACTTCCCTCTAAATTTGGCGAAGTTTGATTAATGTAAACTTTGCCAAGTTTGATTTATTACTGCAAAAATTATTAAAGAGATTGGTGTGAAATTTGACTGATTATTATTGAAAGTTATTCATTTAAACGTCAATTCAGACGTCACTTCTCAACTGTTCTCCATGTAATTTTGCAGACACCATCGGCTTGTCTTACGGCAACTTCCCTGTAAATTTGGCGAAGTTTGATTAATTACTGCAAAAGTTATTAATGAGATTGGTTTGAAATTTGATTGAGTATTATTAAAAGTTATTCATTTAGACATCAATTCAGACGTCAATTCTCAACCGTTTGCGATGTAGTTTTGCAGGCACCATCGGCTGTTATTACGCCAACTTCCGTGTAAATTTGGCGAGGTTTGATTAATTATTGCAGAAGTTATTAATGAGCTTGGTGTGAAATTTGATTGAGTATTATTAAAAGTTATTCATTTAGACGTCTATTCAGACGTCAATTCTCAAGCGTTTTCCATGTAGTTTTGCAGGCAGCATTGGCTGTTATTACGGCAACTTCCCTGCAAATTTGGCGAAGTTTGATTAATTACTGCAAAAGTTATTAATGAGATTGGTGTGAAATTTGATTGAGTATTATTAAAAGTTATTCATTTAGACGTCAATTCAGACGTCAATTCTCAACCGTTTTCCATCCATGTAGTTTTGCAGGCAACATCGGCTTTTATTACAGCAACTTCCCTGTAAATTTGGCGAAGTTTGATTAATTACTGCATAAGTTATTAAAGAGATTGGTGTGAAATTTGATTGAGTATTATTAAAAGTTATTCATTTGACGTCAATTCAGACGTCACTTCTCAACTGTTTTCCATGTAATTTTGCAGACACGATCGGCTGTTATTACGGCAACTTCCGTGTAAATTTGGCGAAGTTTGATCAATTATTGCAAAAGGTATTAATGAGCTTGGTGTGAAATTTAATTGACTATTATTAAAAGTTATTCATTTAGACGTCAATTCAGACGTCAATTCTCAACTGTTTTCCATGTAGTTTTGCAAGCAACATTGGCTGTTATCACGGCAACTTCCCTGTAAATTTGGCGAATTTTGATTAATTACTGCAAAAGTTATTAATGAGATTGGTGTGAAATTTGATTGACTATTATTAAAAGTTATTCATTTAGACGTCAATTCAGAAGTCAATTCTCAACTGTTTTCCATGTAGTTTTGCAGGCAGCATTGGCTGTTATCACGGCAACTTCCCTGTAAATTTGGCGAATTTTGATTAATTACTGCAAAAGTTATTAATGAGATTGGTTTGAAATTTGATTGAGTATTATTAAAAGTTATTCATTTAGACATCAATTCAGACGTCAATTCTCAACCGTTTGCGATGTAGTTTTGCAGGCACCATCGGCTGTTATTACGCCAACTTCCGTGTAAATTTGGCGAGGTTTGATCAATTATTGCAGAAGTTATTAATGAGCTTGGTGTGAAATTTGATTGACTATTATTAAAAGTTATTCATTTAGACGTCAATTCAGACGTCAATTCTCAAGCGTTTTCCATGTAGTTTTGCAGGCAGCATTGGCTGTTATTACGGAAATTTCCCTGTAAATTTGGCGAAGTTTGATTAATTACTGCAAAAGTTATTAATGAGATTGGTGTGAAATTTGATTGAGTATTATTAAAAGTTATTCATTTAGACATCAATTCAGACGTCAATTCTCAACCGTTTTCCATCCATGTAGTTTTGCAGGCAACATCGGCTTTTATTACAGCAACTTCCCTGTAAATTTGGCGAAGTTTGATTAATTACTGCATAAGTTATTAAAGAGATTGGTGTGAAATTTGCTTGAGTATTATTAAAAGTTATTCATTTAGACGTCAATTCAGACGTCAATTCTCAACCGTTTTCCATGTAGTTTTGCAGGCAACATCGGCTTTTATTACGGCAACTTCCCTGTAAATTTGGCAAAGTTTGATTAATTACTGCAAAAGTTATTAATGAGATTGGTGTGAAATTTGATTGAGTATTATTAAAAGTTATTCATTTAGACGTCAATTCAGACGTCAATTCTCAACTGTTTTCCATGTAGTTTTGCAGGCAACTTGGGCTGTTATCACGGCAACTTCCCTGTAAATTTGGCGAATTTTGATTTATTACTGCAAAAGTTATTAATGAGATTGGTGTGAAATTTGATTGAGTAATATTAAAAGTTATTCATTTAGACGTCAATTCAGACGTCAATTCTCAACCGTTTTCCATGTAGTTTTGTAGGCAACATCGGCTGTTATTACAGCAACTTCCCTCTAAATTTGGCGAAGTTTGATTAATGTAAACTTTGCCAAGTTTGATTTATTACTGCAAAATTTTTTAAAGAGATTGGTGTGAAATTTGACTGATTATTATTAAAAGTTATTCATTTAAACGTCAATTCAGACGTCACTTCTCAACTGTTTTCCATGTAATTTTGCAGACACCATCGGCTTGTCTTACGGCAACTTCCCTGTAAATTTGGCGAAGTTTGATTAATTACTGCAAAAGTTATTAATGAGATTGGTTTGAAATTTGATTGAGTATTATTAAAAGTTATTCATTTAGACATCAATTCAGACGTCAATTCTCAACCGTTTGCGATGTAGTTTTGCAGGTACCATCGGCTGTTATTACGCCAACTTCCGTGTAAATTTGGCGAGGTTTGATTAATTATTGCAGAAGTTATTAATGAGCTTGGTGTGAAATTTGATTGAGTATTATTAAAAGTTATTCATTTAGACGTCAATTCAGACGTCAATTCTCAACCGTTTTCCATCCATGTAGTTTTGCAGGCAACATCGGCTTTTATTACAGCAACTTCCCTGTAAATTTGGCGAAGTTTGATTAATTACTGCAGAAGTTATTAAAGAGATTGGTGTGAAATTTGATTGAGTATTATTAAAAGTTATTCATTTAAACGTCAATTCAGACGTCACTTCTCAACTGTTTTCCATGTAATTTTGCAGACACCATCGGCTGTTATTACGGCAACTTCCGTGTAAATTTGGCGAAGTTTGAAAAATTATTGCAGAAGTTATAATTGAGCTTGGTGTGAAATTTAATTGACTATTATTAAAAGTTATTCATTTAGACGTCAATTCAGACGTCAATTCTCAACTGTTTTCCATGTAGTTTTGTAGGCAACTTGGGCTGTTATCACGGCAACTTCCCTGTAAATTTGGCGAATTTTGATTAATTACTGCAAAAGTTATTAATGAGATTGGTGTGAAATTTGATTGAGTAATATTAAAAGTTATTCATTTAGACGTCAATTCAGACGTCAATTCTCAACCGTTTTCCATGTAGTTTTGTAGGCAACATCGGCTGTTATTACAGCAACTTCCCTCTAAATTTGGCGAAGTTTGATTAATGTAAACTTTGCCAAGTTTGATTTATTACTGCAAAAATTATTAAAGAGATTGGTGTGAAATTTGATTGACTATTATTAAAAGTTATTCATTTAGACGTCAATTCAGACGTCAATTCTCAACTGTTTTCCATGTAGTTTTGCAGGCAACTTGGGCTGTTATCACGGCAACTTCCCTGTAAATTTGGCGAAGTTTGATTAATTACTGCATAAGTTATTAAAGAGATTGGTGTGAAATTTGATTGAGTATTATTAAAAGTTATTCATTTGACGTCAATTCAGACGTCACTTCTCAACTGTTTTCCATGTAATTTTGCAGACACCATCGGCTGTTATTACGGCAACTTCCGTGTAAATTTGGCGAAGTTTGATCAATTATTGCAAAAGGTATTAATGAGCTTGGTGTGAAATTTAATTGACTATTATTAAAAGTTATTCATTTAGACGTCAATTCAGAAGTCAATTCTCAACTGTTTTCCATGTAGTTTTGCAGGCAACATTGGCTGTTATCACGGCAACTTCCCTGTAAATTTGGCGAATTTTGATTAATTACTGCAAAAGTTATTAATGAGATTGGTTTGAAATTTGATTGAGTATTATTAAAAGTTATTCATTTAGACATCAATTCAGACGTCAATTCTCAACCGTTTGCGATGTAGTTTTGCAGGCACCATCGGCTGTTATTACGCCAACTTCCGTGTAAATTTGGCGAGGTTTGATCAATTATTGCAGAAGTTATTAATGAGCTTGGTGTGAAATTTGATTGACTATTATTAAAAGTTATTCATTTAGACGTCAATTCAGACGTCAATTCTCAAGCGTTTTCCATGTAGTTTTGCAGGCAGCATTGGCTGTTATTACGGAAATTTCCCTGTAAATTTGGCGAAGTTTGATTAATTACTGCAAAAGTTATTAATGAGATTGGTGTGAAATTTGATTGAGTATTATTAAAAGTTATTCATTTAGACATCAATTCAGACGTCAATTCTCAACCGTTTTCCATCCATGTAGTTTTGCAGGCAACATCGGCTTTTATTACAGCAACTTCCCTGTAAATTTGGCGAAGTTTGATTAATTACTGCATAAGTTATTAAAGAGATTGGTGTGAAATTTGCTTGAGTATTATTAAAAGTTATTCATTTAGACGTCAATTCAGACGTCAATTCTCAACCGTTTTCCATGTAGTTTTGCAGGCAACATCGGCTTTTATTACGGCAACTTCCCTGTAAATTTGGCAAAGTTTGATTAATTACTGCAAAAGTTATTAATGAGATTGGTGTGAAATTTGATTGAGTATTATTAAAAGTTATTCATTTAGACGTCAATTCAGACGTCAATTCTTAACTGTTTTCCATGTAGTTTTGCAGTCAACATCGGCTTTTATTACGGCAACTTCCCTGTAAATTTGGCAAAGTTTGATTAATTAATGCATTAGTTATTAATGAGATTGTTGTGAAATTTGATTGAGTATTATTAAAAGTTATTCATTTAGACGTCAATTCAGACGTCAATTCTCAACTGTTTTCCATGTAGTTTTGCAGGCAACTTGGGCTGTTATCACGGCAACTTCCCTGTAAATTTGGCGAATTTTGATTTATTACTGCAAAAGTTATTAATGAGATTGGTGTGAAATTTGATTGAGTAATATTAAAAGTTATTCATTTAGACGTCAATTCAGACGTCAATTCTCAACCGTTTTCCATGTAGTTTTGTAGGCAACATCGGCTGTTATTACAGCAACTTCCCTCTAAATTTGGCGAAGTTTGATTAATGTAAACTTTGCCAAGTTTGATTTATTACTGCAAAATTTTTTAAAGAGATTGGTGTGAAATTTGACTGATTATTATTAAAAGTTATTCATTTAAACGTCAATTCAGACGTCACTTCTCAACTGTTTTCCATGTAATTTTGCAGACACCATCGGCTTGTCTTACGGCAACTTCCCTGTAAATTTGGCGAAGTTTGATTAATTACTGCAAAAGTTATTAATGAGATTGGTTTGAAATTTGATTGAGTATTATTAAAAGTTATTCATTTAGACATCAATTCAGACGTCAATTCTCAACCGTTTGCGATGTAGTTTTGCAGGTACCATCGGCTGTTATTACGCCAACTTCCGTGTAAATTTGGCGAGGTTTGATTAATTATTGCAGAAGTTATTAATGAGCTTGGTGTGAAATTTGATTGAGTATTATTAAAAGTTATTCATTTAGACGTCAATTCAGACGTCAATTCTCAACCGTTTTCCATCCATGTAGTTTTGCAGGCAACATCGGCTTTTATTACAGCAACTTCCCTGTAAATTTGGCGAAGTTTGATTAATTACTGCAGAAGTTATTAAAGAGATTGGTGTGAAATTTGATTGAGTATTATTAAAAGTTATTCATTTAAACGTCAATTCAGACGTCACTTCTCAACTGTTTTCCATGTAATTTTGCAGACACCATCGGCTGTTATTACGGCAACTTCCGTGTAAATTTGGCGAAGTTTGAAAAATTATTGCAGAAGTTATAATTGAGCTTGGTGTGAAATTTAATTGACTATTATTAAAAGTTATTCATTTAGACGTCAATTCAGACGTCAATTCTCAACTGTTTTCCATGTAGTTTTGTAGGCAACTTGGGCTGTTATCACGGCAACTTCCCTGTAAATTTGGCGAATTTTGATTAATTACTGCAAAAGTTATTAATGAGATTGGTGTGAAATTTGATTGAGTAATATTAAAAGTTATTCATTTAGACGTCAATTCAGACGTCAATTCTCAACCGTTTTCCATGTAGTTTTGTAGGCAACATCGGCTGTTATTACAGCAACTTCCCTCTAAATTTGGCGAAGTTTGATTAATGTAAACTTTGCCAAGTTTGATTTATTACTGCAAAAATTATTAAAGAGATTGGTGTGAAATTTGATTGACTATTATTAAAAGTTATTCATTTAGACGTCAATTCAGACGTCAATTCTCAACTGTTTTCCATGTAGTTTTGCAGGCAACTTGGGCTGTTATCACGGCAACTTCCCTGTAAATTTGGCGAAGTTTGATTAATTACTGCATAAGTTATTAAAGAGATTGGTGTGAAATTTGATTGAGTATTATTAAAAGTTATTCATTTGACGTCAATTCAGACGTCACTTCTCAACTGTTTTCCATGTAATTTTGCAGACACCATCGGCTGTTATTACGGCAACTTCCGTGTAAATTTGGCGAAGTTTGATCAATTATTGCAAAAGGTATTAATGAGCTTGGTGTGAAATTTAATTGACTATTATTAAAAGTTATTCATTTAGACGTCAATTCAGAAGTCAATTCTCAACTGTTTTCCATGTAGTTTTGCAGGCAACATTGGCTGTTATCACGGCAACTTCCCTGTAAATTTGGCGAATTTTGATTAATTACTGCAAAAGTTATTAATGAGATTGGTTTGAAATTTGATTGAGTATTATTAAAAGTTATTCATTTAGACATCAATTCAGACGTCAATTCTCAACCGTTTGCGATGTAGTTTTGCAGGCACCATCGGCTGTTATTACGCCAACTTCCGTGTAAATTTGGCGAGGTTTGATCAATTATTGCAGAAGTTATTAATGAGCTTGGTGTGAAATTTGATTGACTATTATTAAAAGTTATTCATTTAGACGTCAATTCAGACGTCAATTCTCAAGCGTTTTCCATGTAGTTTTGCAGGCAGCATTGGCTGTTATTACGGAAATTTCCCTGTAAATTTGGCGAAGTTTGATTAATTACTGCAAAAGTTATTAATGAGATTGGTGTGAAATTTGATTGAGTATTATTAAAAGTTATTCATTTAGACATCAATTCAGACGTCAATTCTCAACCGTTTTCCATCCATGTAGTTTTGCAGGCAACATCGGCTTTTATTACAGCAACTTCCCTGTAAATTTGGCGAAGTTTGATTAATTACTGCATAAGTTATTAAAGAGATTGGTGTGAAATTTGATTGAGTATTATTAAAAGTTATTCATTTAGACGTCAATTCAGACGTCAATTCTTAACTGTTTTCCATGTAGTTTTGCAGTCAACATCGGCTTTTATTACGGCAACTTCCCTGTAAATTTGGCAAAGTTTGATTAATTAATGCATTAGTTATTAATGAGATTGTTGTGAAATTTGATTGAGTATTATTAAAAGTTATTCATTTAGACGTCAATTCAGACGTCAATTCTTAACAGTTATCCATGTAGTTTTGCAGGCACCATCGGCTGGTATTACGGCAACTTTCCTGTAAATTTGGCGAAGTTTGATTAATCACTGCAAAAGTTATTAATGAGATTGGTGTGAAATTTGATTGAGTATTATTAAAAGTTATTCATTTAGACGTCAATTCAGACGTCAATTCTCAACCGTTTTCCATGTAGTTTTGTAGGCAACATCGGCTGTTATTACGGCAACTTCCCTGTAAATTTGGCGAAGTTTGAATAATTACTGCAAAAGTTATTAATGAGCTTGGTGTGAAATTTGATTGAGTATTATTAAAAGTTATTCATTTAGACGTCAATTCAGACGTCAATTCTCAACCGTTTTCCATGTAGTTTTGCAGACAACATCGGCTGTTATTACGGCAACTTCCCTGTAAATTTGGCGAAGTTTGATTAATTACTGCAAAAGTTATTGATGAGATTGGTGTGAAATTCGATTGAGTATTTTTAAAAGTTATTCATTTAGACGTCAATTCAGACGTCAATTCTCAACCGTTTTCCATGTATTTTTGCAGGAATACTCGGCTGGTATTACGGCAACTTCCGTGTAAATTTGGCGAGGTTTGATTAATTACTGCAAAAGTTATTAATGAGATTGGTGTGAAATTTGCTTGAGTATTAGTAAAAGTTATTCACTTAGACGTCAATTCAGACGTCAATTCTCATCCGTTTTCCATGTAGTTTTGTAGGCAACATCGGCTGTTATTACGGCAACTTCCATGTAAATTTGGCGAAGTTTGATTAATGTAAACTTTGCGAAGTTTGATTTATTACTACAAAAATTATTAAAGAGATTGTTGTGAAATTTGATTGAGTTTTATTAAAAGTTATTCATATAGGCGTCAATTTAGACGTCACTTCTCAACTGTTTTCCATGTAATTTTGCAGACACCATCGGCTGGTATTACAGCAGCTTCCCTGTAAATTTGGCGAAGTTTGATTAATTACTGCAAAAGCTATTAATGAGATTGGTTTGAAATTTGATTGAGTATTATTAAAAGTTATTCATTTAGACGTCAATTCAGACGTCAATTCTCAACCGTTTTCCATGTAGTTTTGCAGGCAACATCGGCTGTTATTACGGCAATTTTCCTGTATATTTGGCGAAGTTTGATTAATTACTGCAAAAGTTGTTAATGAGATTCGTGTGAAATTTGATTGAGTATTATTAAATGTTATTCATTTAGACGTCAATTCAGACGTCAATTCTCAACTGTTTTCCTTGTAGTTTTGCAGGCACCATCGGCTGGTATTACGACAACTTCCGTGTAAATTTGGCGAAGTTTGAATAATTACTGCAAAAGTTATTAATGAGCTTGGTGTGAAATTTGATTGAGTATTATTAAAAGTTATTCATTTAGACGTCAATTCAGACGTCAATTCTCAGCCGTTTTCCATGTAGTTTTGCAGACAACATCGGCTGTTATTACGGCAACTTCCCTGTAAATTTGGCGAAGTTTGATTAATTACTGCAAAAGTTATTGATGAGATTGGTGTGAAATTCGATTGAGTATTTTTAAAAGTTATTCATTTAGACGTCAATTCAGACGTCAATTCTCAACCGTTTTCCATGTATTTTTGGAGGAATACTCGGCTGGTATTACGGCAACTTCCGTGTAAATTTGGCGAGGTTTGATTAATTACTGCAAAAGTTATTAATGAGATTGGTGTGAAATTTGCTTGAGTATTAGTAAAAGTTATTCACTTAGACGTCAATTCAGACGTCAATTCTCATCCGTTTTCCATGTAGTTTTGTAGGCAACATCGGCTGTTATTACGGCAACTTCCATGTAAATTTGGCGAAGTTTGATTAATGTAAACTTTGCGAAGTTTGATTTATTACTACAAAAATTATTAAAGAGATTGTTGTGAAATTTGATTGAGTTTTATTAAAAGTTATTCATTTAGGCGTCAAATTAGACGTCACTTCTCAACTGTTTTCCATGTAATTTTGCAGACCCCATCGGCTGGTATTACAGCAACTTCCCTGTAAATTTGGCGAAGTTTGATTAATTGCTGCAAAAGCTATTAATGAGATTGGTTTGAAATTTGATTGAGTATTATTAAAAGTTATTCATTTAGACGTCAATTCAGACGTCAATTCTCAACCGTTTTCCATGTAGTTTTGCAGGCAACATCGGCTGTTATTACGGCAATTTTCCGGTATATTTGGCGAAGTTTGATTAATTACTGCAAAAGTTGTTAATGAGATTCGTGTGAAATTTGATTGAGTATTATTAAATGTTATTCATTTAGACGTCAATTCAGACGTCAATTCTCAACCGTTTGCGATGTAGTTTTGCAGGCACCATCGGCTGGTATTACGGCAACTTAAGTGTAAATTTGGCGAAGTTTGATTAATTATTGCAGAAGTTTTTAATGAGCTTGGTGTGAAATTTGATTGACTATCATTAAAAGTTATTCATTTTGACGTCAATTCAGACGTCAAATCTCAACCGTTTTCCATGTAGTTTTGCAGGCGACATTGGCAGTTATTACGGCAACTTCCCTGTAAATTTGGCGAAGTTTGATTAATTACTGCAAAAGTTATTAATGAGATTGGTGTGAAATTTGATTGAGTATTATTAAATGTTATTCATTTAGACGTCAATTCAGACGTCAATTCTCAACCGTTTTCCATGTATTTTTGCAGGAATACTCGGCTGGTATTACGGCAACTTCCGTGTAAATTTGGCGAGGTTTGATTAATTACTGCAAAAGTTATTAATGAGATTGGTGTGAAATTTGCTTGAGTATTAGTAAAAGTTATTCACTTAGACGTCAATTCAGACGTCAATTCTCATCCGTTTTCCATGTAGTTTTGTAGGCAACATCGGCTGTTATTACGGCAACTTCCATGTAAATTTGGCGAAGTTTGATTAATGTAAACTTTGCGAAGTTTGATTTATTACTACAAAAATTATTAAAGAGATTGTTGTGAAATTTGATTGAGTTTTATTAAAAGTTATTCATATAGGCGTCAATTTAGACGTCACTTCTCAACTGTTTTCCATGTAATTTTGCAGACACCATCGGCTGGTATTACAGCAGCTTCCCTGTAAATTTGGCGAAGTTTGATTAATTACTGCAAAAGCTATTAATGAGATTGGTTTGAAATTTGATTGAGTATTATTAAAAGTTATTCATTTAGACGTCAATTCAGACGTCAATTCTCAACCGTTTTCCATGTAGTTTTGCAGGCAACATCGGCTGTTATTACGGCAATTTTCCTGTATATTTGGCGAAGTTTGATTAATTACTGCAAAAGTTGTTAATGAGATTCGTGTGAAATTTGATTGAGTATTATTAAATGTTATTCATTTAGACGTCAATTCAGACGTCAATTCTCAACTGTTTTCCTTGTAGTTTTGCAGGCACCATCGGCTGGTATTACGACAACTTCCGTGTAAATTTGGCGAAGTTTGAATAATTACTGCAAAAGTTATTAATGAGCTTGGTGTGAAATTTGATTGAGTATTATTAAAAGTTATTCATTTAGACGTCAATTCAGACGTCAATTCTCAGCCGTTTTCCATGTAGTTTTGCAGACAACATCGGCTGTTATTACGGCAACTTCCCTGTAAATTTGGCGAAGTTTGATTAATTACTGCAAAAGTTATTGATGAGATTGGTGTGAAATTCGATTGAGTATTTTTAAAAGTTATTCATTTAGACGTCAATTCAGACGTCAATTCTCAACCGTTTTCCATGTATTTTTGGAGGAATACTCGGCTGGTATTACGGCAACTTCCGTGTAAATTTGGCGAGGTTTGATTAATTACTGCAAAAGTTATTAATGAGATTGGTGTGAAATTTGCTTGAGTATTAGTAAAAGTTATTCACTTAGACGTCAATTCAGACGTCAATTCTCATCCGTTTTCCATGTAGTTTTGTAGGCAACATCGGCTGTTATTACGGCAACTTCCATGTAAATTTGGCGAAGTTTGATTAATGTAAACTTTGCGAAGTTTGATTTATTACTACAAAAATTATTAAAGAGATTGTTGTGAAATTTGATTGAGTTTTATTAAAAGTTATTCATTTAGGCGTCAATTTAGACGTCACTTCTCAACTGTTTTCCATGTAATTTTGCAGACCCCATCGGCTGGTATTACAGCAACTTCCCTGTAAATTTGGCGAAGTTTGATTAATTGCTGCAAAAGCTATTAATGAGATTGGTTTGAAATTTGATTGAGTATTATTAAAAGTTATTCATTTAGACGTCAATTCAGACGTCAATTCTCAACCGTTTTCCATGTAGTTTTGCAGGCAACATCGGCTGTTATTACGGCAATTTTCCGGTATATTTGGCGAAGTTTGATTAATTACTGCAAAAGTTGTTAATGAGATTCGTGTGAAATTTGATTGAGTATTATTAAATGTTATTCATTTAGACGTCAATTCAGACGTCAATTCTCAACCGTTTGCGATGTAGTTTTGCAGGCACCATCGGCTGGTATTACGGCAACTTAAGTGTAAATTTGGCGAAGTTTGATTAATTATTGCAGAAGTTTTTAATGAGCTTGGTGTGAAATTTGATTGACTATCATTAAAAGTTATTCATTTTGACGTCAATTCAGACGTCAAATCTCAACCGTTTTCCATGTAGTTTTGCAGGCGACATTGGCAGTTATTACGGCAACTTCCCTGTAAATTTGGCGAAGTTTGATTAATTACTGCAAAAGTTATTAATGAGATTGGTGTGAAATTTGATTGAGTATTATTAAATGTTATTCATTTAGACGTCAATTCAGACGTCAATTCTCAACCGTTTTCCATGTTGTTTTGCAGGCAACATCGGCTGTTATTACGGCAATTTTCCGGTATATTTGGCGAAGTTTGATTAATTACTGCAAAAGTTGTTAATGAGATTCGTGTGAAATTTGATTGAGTATTATTAAATGTTATTCATTTAGACGTCAATTCAGACGTCAATTCTCAACCGTTTTCCATGTTGTTTTGCAGGCAACATCGGCTGTTATTACGGCAATTTTTCAGTAAATTTTTCGAAGTTCAATTAATTACTGCAAAAGTTATTAATGAGATTCGTGTGAAATTTGCTTGAGTATTATTAAAAGTTATTCACTTAGACGTCAATTCAGACGTCAATTCTCATCCGTTTTCCATGTAGTTTTGTAGGCAACATCGGCTGTTATTACGGCAACTTCCCTGTAAATTTGGAGAAGTTTCATTAATGTAAACTTTGCGAAGTTTGATTTATTACTGCAAAAATTATAAAAGAGATTGTTGTGAAATTTGATTGAGTATTATTAAAAGTTTTTCATTTAAACGTTAATTCAGACGTCACTTCTCTGCTGTTTCCTATGTAATTTTGCAGACACCATCGGCTGGTATTACGGCAACTTTCCTGTAAATTTGGCGAAGTTTGATTAATTACTGCAAAAGTTGTTAATGAGATTCGTGTGAAATTTGATTGAGTATTATTAAATGTTATTCATTTAGACGTCAATTCAGACGTCAATTCTCAACCGTTTTCCATGTAGTTTTGCAGGCAACATCGGCTGTTATTACGGCAATTTTCCTGTATATTTGGCGAAGTTTGATTAATTACTGCAAAAGTTGTTAATGAGATTCGTGTGAAATTTGATTGAGTATTATTAAATGTTATTCATTTAGACGTCAATTCAGACGTCAATTCTCAACTGTTTTCCTTGTAGTTTTGCAGGCACCATCGGCTGGTATTACGACAACTTCCGTGTAAATTTGGCGAAGTTTGAATAATTACTGCAAAAGTTATTAATGAGCTTGGTGTGAAATTTGATTGAGTATTATTAAAAGTTATTCATTTAGACGTCAATTCAGACGTCAATTCTCAACCGTTTTTCATGTAGTTTTGCAGACAACATCGGCTGTTATTACGGCAACTTCCCTGTAAATTTGGCGAAGTTTGATTAATTACTGCAAAAGTTATTGATGAGATTGGTGTGAAATTCGATTGAGTATTTTTAAAAGTTATTCATTTAGACGTCAATTCAGACGTCAATTCTCAACCGTTTTCCATGTATTTTTGCAGGAATACTCGGCTGGTATTACGGCAACTTCCGTGTAAATTTGGCGAGGTTTGATTAATTACTGCAAAAGTTATTAATGAGATTGGTGTGAAATTTGCTTGAGTATTAGTAAAAGTTATTCACTTAGACGTCAATTCAGACGTCAATTCTCATCCGTTTTCCATGTAGTTTTGTAGGCAACATCGGCTGTTATTACGGCAACTTCCATGTAAATTTGGCGAAGTTTGATTAATGTAAACTTTGCGAAGTTTGATTTATTACTACAAAAATTATTAAAGAGATTGTTGTGAAATTTGATTGAGTTTTATTAAAAGTTATTCATTTAGGCGTCAATTTAGACGTCACTTCTCAACTGTTTTCCGTGAAATTTTGCAGACACCATCGGCTGGTATTACGGCAACTTCCCTGTAAATTTGGAGAAGTTTCATTAATGTAAACTTTGCGAAGTTTGATTTATTACTACAAAAATTATGAAAGAGATTGTTGTGAAATTTGATTGAGTTTTATTAAAAGTTATTCATTTAGGCGTCAATTTAGACGTCACTTCTCAACTGTTTTCCATGTAATTTTGCAGACACCATCGGCTGGTATTACAGCAACTTCCCTGTAAATTTGGCGAAGTTTGATTAATTACTGCAAAAGCTATTAATGAGATTGGTTTGAAATTTGATTGAGTATTATTAAAAGTTATTCATTTAGACGTCAATTCAGACGTCAATTCTCAACCGTTTTCCATGTTGTTTTGCAGGCAACATCGGCTGTTATTACGGCAATTTTCCGGTATATTTGGCGAAGTTTGATTAATTACTGCAAAAGTTGTTAATGAGATTCGTGTGAAATTTGATTGAGTATTATTAAATGTTATTCATTTAGACGTCAATTCAGAAGTCAATTCTCAACCGTTTGCGATGTAGTTTTGCAGGCACCATCGGCTGGTATTACGGCAACTTAAGTGTGAATTTGGCGAAGTTTGATTAATTATTGCAGAAGTTTTTAATGAGCTTGGTGTGAAATTTGATTGACTATCATTAAAAGTTATTCATTTTGACGTCAATTCAGACGTCAAATCTCAACCGTTTTCCATGTAGTTTTGCAGGCGACATTGGCTGTTATTACGGCAACTTCCCTGTAAATTTGGCGAAGTTTGATTAATTACTGCAAAAGTTATTAATGAGATTGGTGTGAAATTTGATTGAGTATTATTAAAAGCTATTCATTGAGACGTCATTTCAGACGTCAATTCTCAACCGTTTTCCATGTAGTTTTGCAGGCAACATCGGCTGTTATTACGGCAATTTTCCTGTAAATTTGGCGAAGTTTGATTAATTACAGCAAAAGTTAATAATGAGATTGGTGTGAAATTTGATTGAGTATTATTAAAAGTTATTCATTTAGACGTCAATTCAGACGTCAATTCTCAACCGTTTTCCATGTAGTTTTGCAGGCAACATCGGCTGTTATTACGGCAATTTTTCAGTAAATTTGGCGAAGTTTGATTAATTACTGCAAAAGTTATTAATGCGATTCGTGTGAAATTTGCTTGAGTATTATTAAAAGTTATTCACTTAGACGTCAATTCAGACGTCAATTCTCATCCGTTTTCCATGTAGTTTTGCAGGCAACATCGGCTGTTATTACGGCAACTTCCATGTAAATTTGGCGAAGTTTGATTAATGTAAACTTTGCGAAGTTTGATTTATTACTACAAAAATTATTAAAGAGATTGTTGTGAAATTTGATTGAGTTTTATTAAAAGTTATTCATATAGGCGTCAATTTAGACGTCACTTCTCAACTGTTTTCCATGTAATTTTGCAGACACCATCGGCTGGTATTACAGCAGCTTCCCTGTAAATTTGGCGAAGTTTGATTAATTACTGCAAAAGCTATTAATGAGATTGGTTTGAAATTTGATTGAGTATTATTAAAAGTTATTCATTTAGACGTCAATTCAGACGTCAATTCTCAACCGTTTTCCATGTAGTTTTGCAGGCAACATCGGCTGTTATTACGGCAATTTTCCTGTATATTTGGCGAAGTTTGATTAATTACTGCAAAAGTTGTTAATGAGATTCGTGTGAAATTTGATTGAGTATTATTAAATGTTATTCATTTAGACGTCAATTCAGACGTCAATTCTCAACTGTTTTCCTTGTAGTTTTGCAGGCACCATCGGCTGGTATTACGACAACTTCCGTGTAAATTTGGCGAAGTTTGAATAATTACTGCAAAAGTTATTAATGAGCTTGGTGTGAAATTTGATTGAGTATTATTAAAAGTTATTCATTTAGACGTCAATTCAGACGTCAATTCTCAGCCGTTTTCCATGTAGTTTTGCAGACAACATCGGCTGTTATTACGGCAACTTCCCTGTAAATTTGGCGAAGTTTGATTAATTACTGCAAAAGTTATTGATGAGATTGGTGTGAAATTCGATTGAGTATTTTTAAAAGTTATTCATTTAGACGTCAATTCAGACGTCAATTCTCAACCGTTTTCCATGTATTTTTGGAGGAATACTCGGCTGGTATTACGGCAACTTCCGTGTAAATTTGGCGAGGTTTGATTAATTACTGCAAAAGTTATTAATGAGATTGGTGTGAAATTTGCTTGAGTATTAGTAAAAGTTATTCACTTAGACGTCAATTCAGACGTCAATTCTCATCCGTTTTCCATGTAGTTTTGTAGGCAACATCGGCTGTTATTACGGCAACTTCCATGTAAATTTGGCGAAGTTTGATTAATGTAAACTTTGCGAAGTTTGATTTATTACTACAAAAATTATTAAAGAGATTGTTGTGAAATTTGATTGAGTTTTATTAAAAGTTATTCATTTAGGCGTCAATTTAGACGTCACTTCTCAACTGTTTTCCATGTAATTTTGCAGACCCCATCGGCTGGTATTACAGCAACTTCCCTGTAAATTTGGCGAAGTTTGATTAATTGCTGCAAAAGCTATTAATGAGATTGGTTTGAAATTTGATTGAGTATTATTAAAAGTTATTCATTTAGACGTCAATTCAGACGTCAATTCTCAACCGTTTTCCATGTAGTTTTGCAGGCAACATCGGCTGTTATTACGGCAATTTTCCGGTATATTTGGCGAAGTTTGATTAATTACTGCAAAAGTTGTTAATGAGATTCGTGTGAAATTTGATTGAGTATTATTAAATGTTATTCATTTAGACGTCAATTCAGACGTCAATTCTCAACCGTTTGCGATGTAGTTTTGCAGGCACCATCGGCTGGTATTACGGCAACTTAAGTGTAAATTTGGCGAAGTTTGATTAATTATTGCAGAAGTTTTTAATGAGCTTGGTGTGAAATTTGATTGACTATCATTAAAAGTTATTCATTTTGACGTCAATTCAGACGTCAAATCTCAACCGTTTTCCATGTAGTTTTGCAGGCGACATTGGCAGTTATTACGGCAACTTCCCTGTAAATTTGGCGAAGTTTGATTAATTACTGCAAAAGTTATTAATGAGATTGGTGTGAAATTTGATTGAGTATTATTAAATGTTATTCATTTAGACGTCAATTCAGACGTCAATTCTCAACCGTTTTCCATGTTGTTTTGCAGGCAACATCGGCTGTTATTACGGCAATTTTCCGGTATATTTGGCGAAGTTTGATTAATTACTGCAAAAGTTGTTAATGAGATTCGTGTGAAATTTGATTGAGTATTATTAAATGTTATTCATTTAGACGTCAATTCAGACGTCAATTCTCAACCGTTTTCCATGTTGTTTTGCAGGCAACATCGGCTGTTATTACGGCAATTTTTCAGTAAATTTTTCGAAGTTCAATTAATTACTGCAAAAGTTATTAATGAGATTCGTGTGAAATTTGCTTGAGTATTATTAAAAGTTATTCACTTAGACGTCAATTCAGACGTCAATTCTCATCCGTTTTCCATGTAGTTTTGTAGGCAACATCGGCTGTTATTACGGCAACTTCCCTGTAAATTTGGAGAAGTTTCATTAATGTAAACTTTGCGAAGTTTGATTTATTACTGCAAAAATTATAAAAGAGATTGTTGTGAAATTTGATTGAGTATTATTAAAAGTTTTTCATTTAAACGTTAATTCAGACGTCACTTCTCTGCTGTTTCCTATGTAATTTTGCAGACACCATCGGCTGGTATTACGGCAACTTTCCTGTAAATTTGGCGAAGTTTGATTAATTACTGCAAAAGTTGTTAATGAGATTCGTGTGAAATTTGATTGAGTATTATTAAATGTTATTCATTTAGACGTCAATTCAGACGTCAATTCTCAACCGTTTTCCATGTAGTTTTGCAGGCAACATCGGCTGTTATTACGGCAATTTTCCTGTATATTTGGCGAAGTTTGATTAATTACTGCAAAAGTTGTTAATGAGATTCGTGTGAAATTTGATTGAGTATTATTAAATGTTATTCATTTAGACGTCAATTCAGACGTCAATTCTCAACTGTTTTCCTTGTAGTTTTGCAGGCACCATCGGCTGGTATTACGACAACTTCCGTGTAAATTTGGCGAAGTTTGAATAATTACTGCAAAAGTTATTAATGAGCTTGGTGTGAAATTTGATTGAGTATTATTAAAAGTTATTCATTTAGACGTCAATTCAGACGTCAATTCTCAACCGTTTTTCATGTAGTTTTGCAGACAACATCGGCTGTTATTACGGCAACTTCCCTGTAAATTTGGCGAAGTTTGATTAATTACTGCAAAAGTTATTGATGAGATTGGTGTGAAATTCGATTGAGTATTTTTAAAAGTTATTCATTTAGACGTCAATTCAGACGTCAATTCTCAACCGTTTTCCATGTATTTTTGCAGGAATACTCGGCTGGTATTACGGCAACTTCCGTGTAAATTTGGCGAGGTTTGATTAATTACTGCAAAAGTTATTAATGAGATTGGTGTGAAATTTGCTTGAGTATTAGTAAAAGTTATTCACTTAGACGTCAATTCAGACGTCAATTCTCATCCGTTTTCCATGTAGTTTTGTAGGCAACATCGGCTGTTATTACGGCAACTTCCATGTAAATTTGGCGAAGTTTGATTAATGTAAACTTTGCGAAGTTTGATTTATTACTACAAAAATTATTAAAGAGATTGTTGTGAAATTTGATTGAGTTTTATTAAAAGTTATTCATTTAGGCGTCAATTTAGACGTCACTTCTCAACTGTTTTCCGTGAAATTTTGCAGACACCATCGGCTGGTATTACGGCAACTTCCCTGTAAATTTGGAGAAGTTTCATTAATGTAAACTTTGCGAAGTTTGATTTATTACTACAAAAATTATGAAAGAGATTGTTGTGAAATTTGATTGAGTTTTATTAAAAGTTATTCATTTAGGCGTCAATTTAGACGTCACTTCTCAACTGTTTTCCATGTAATTTTGCAGACACCATCGGCTGGTATTACAGCAACTTCCCTGTAAATTTGGCGAAGTTTGATTAATTACTGCAAAAGCTATTAATGAGATTGGTTTGAAATTTGATTGAGTATTATTAAAAGTTATTCATTTAGACGTCAATTCAGACGTCAATTCTCAACCGTTTTCCATGTTGTTTTGCAGGCAACATCGGCTGTTATTACGGCAATTTTCCGGTATATTTGGCGAAGTTTGATTAATTACTGCAAAAGTTGTTAATGAGATTCGTGTGAAATTTGATTGAGTATTATTAAATGTTATTCATTTAGACGTCAATTCAGAAGTCAATTCTCAACCGTTTGCGATGTAGTTTTGCAGGCACCATCGGCTGGTATTACGGCAACTTAAGTGTGAATTTGGCGAAGTTTGATTAATTATTGCAGAAGTTTTTAATGAGCTTGGTGTGAAATTTGATTGACTATCATTAAAAGTTATTCATTTTGACGTCAATTCAGACGTCAAATCTCAACCGTTTTCCATGTAGTTTTGCAGGCGACATTGGCTGTTATTACGGCAACTTCCCTGTAAATTTGGCGAAGTTTGATTAATTACTGCAAAAGTTATTAATGAGATTGGTGTGAAATTTGATTGAGTATTATTAAAAGCTATTCATTGAGACGTCATTTCAGACGTCAATTCTCAACCGTTTTCCATGTAGTTTTGCAGGCAACATCGGCTGTTATTACGGCAATTTTCCTGTAAATTTGGCGAAGTTTGATTAATTACAGCAAAAGTTAATAATGAGATTGGTGTGAAATTTGATTGAGTATTATTAAAAGTTATTCATTTAGACGTCAATTCAGACGTCAATTCTCAACCGTTTTCCATGTAGTTTTGCAGGCAACATCGGCTGTTATTACGGCAATTTTTCAGTAAATTTGGCGAAGTTTGATTAATTACTGCAAAAGTTATTAATGCGATTCGTGTGAAATTTGCTTGAGTATTATTAAAAGTTATTCACTTAGACGTCAATTCAGACGTCAATTCTCATCCGTTTTCCATGTAGTTTTGCAGGCAACATCGGCTGTTATTACGGCAACTTCCATGTAAATTTGGCGAAGTTTGATTAATGTAAACTTTGCGAAGTTTGATTTATTACTACAAAAATTATTAAAGAGATTGTTGTGAAATTTGATTGAGTTTTATTAAAAGTTATTCATTTAGGCGTCAATTTAGACGTCACTTCTCAACTGTTTTCCATGTAATTTTGCAGACACCATCGGCTGGTATTACAGCAACTTCCCTGTAAATTTGGCGAAGTTTGATTAATTACTGCAAAAGATATTAATGAGATTGGTTTGAAATTTGATTGAGTATTATTAAAAGTTATTCATTTAGACGTCAATTCAGACGTCAATTCTCAACCGTTTTCCATGTAGTTTTGCAGGCAACATCGGCTGTTATTACGGCAATTTTCCGGTATATTTGGCGAAGTTTGATTAATTACTGCAAAAGTTGTTAATGAGATTCGTGTGAAATTTGATTGAGTATTATTAAATGTTATTCATTTAGACGCCAATTCAGACGTCAATTCTCAACCGTTTGCGATGTCGTTTTGCAGGCACCATCGGCTGGTATTACGGCAACTTAAGTGTGAATTTGGCGAAGTTTGATTAATTATTGCAGAAGTTTTTAATGAGCTTGGTGTGAAATTTGATTGACTATCATCAAAAGTTATTCATTTTGACGTCAATTCAGACGTCAAATCTCAACCGTTTTCCATGTAGTTTTGCAGGCGACATTGGCTGTTATTACGGCAACTTCCCTGTAAATTTGGCGAAGTTTGATTAATTACTGCAAAAGTTATTAATGAGATTGGTGTGAAATTTGATTGAGTTTTATTAAAAGTTATTCATTTAGGCGTCAATTTAGACGTCACTTCTCAACTGTTTTCCATGTAATTTTGCAGACACCATCGGCTGGTATTACAGCAACTTCCCTGTAAATTTGGCGAAGTTTGATTAATTACTGCAAAAGCTATTAATGAGATTGGTTTGAAATTTGATTGAGTATTATTAAAAGTTATTCATTTAGACGTCAATTCAGACGTCAATTCTCAACCGTTTTCCATGTAGTTTTGCAGGCAACATCGGCTGTTATTACGGCAATTTTCCGGTATATTTGGCGAAGTTTGATTAATTACTGCAAAAGTTGTTAATGAGATTCGTGTGAAATTTGATTGAGTATTATTAAATGTTATTCATTTAGACGTCAATTCAGACGTCAATTCTCAACCGTTTGCGATGTCGTTTTGCAGGCACCATCGGCTGGTATTACGGCAACTTAAGTGTGAATTTGGCGAAGTTTGATTAATTATTGCAGAAGTTTTTAATGAGCTTGGTGTGAAAATTTGATTGACTATCATTAAAAGTTATTCATTTTGACGTCAAATCAGACGTCAAATCTCAACCGTTTTCCATGTAGTTTTGCAGGCGACATTGGCTGTTATTACGGTAACTTCCCTGTAAATTTGGCGAAGTTTGATTAATTACTGCAAAAGTTATTAATGAGAATTGGTGTGAAATTTGATTGAGTATTATTAAAAGCTATTCATTGAGACGTCATTTCAGACGTCAATTCTCAACCGTTTTCCATGTAGTTTTGCAGGCAACATCGGCTGTTATTACGGCAATTTTCCTGTAAATTTGGCGAAGTTTGATTAATTACAGCAAAAGTTAATAATGAGATTGGTGTGAAATTTGATTGAGTATTATTAAAAGTTATTCATTTAGACGTCAATTCAGACGTCAATTCTCAACCGTTTTCCATGTAGTTTTTGCAGGCAACATCGGCTGTTATTACGGCAATTTTCAGTAAATTTGGCGAAGTTTGATTAATTACTGCAAAAGTTATTAATGAGATTCGTGTGAAATTTGCTTGGGTATTATTAAATGTTATTCACTTAGACGTCAATTCAGACGTCAATTCTCATCCGTTTTCCATGTAGTTTTGTAGGCAACATCGGCTGTTATTACGGCAACTTCCATGTAAATTTGGCGAAGTTTGATTAATGTAAACTTTGCGAAGTTTGATTTATTACTACAAACATTATTAAAGAGATTGTTGTGAAATTTGATTGAGTTTTATTAAAAGTTATTCATTTAAACGTCAATTCAGACGTCACTTCTCAACTGTTTTCCATGAAATTTTGCAGACACCATCGGCTGGTATTACGGCAACTTCCCTGTAAATTTGGAGAAGTTTCATTAATGTAAACTTTGCGAAGTTTGATTTATTACTGCAAAAATTATAAAAGAGATTGTTGTGAAATTTGATTGAGTATTATTAAAAGTTTTTAATTTAAACGTTAATTCAGACGTCACTTCTCTGCTGTTTTCTATGTAATTTTGCAGACATCATCGGCTGGTATTACGGCAACTTTCCTGTAAATTTGGCGAAGTTTGATTAATTACTGCAAAAGCTATTAATGAGATTGGTTTGAAATTTGATTGAGTATTATTAAAAGTTATTCATTTAGACGTCAATTCAGACGTCGATTCTCAACCGTTTTCCATGTAGTTTTGCAGGCACCATCGGCTGGTATTACAGCAACTTCCGTGTAAATTTGGCGGAGTTTGGTTAATTACTGCAAAAGTTATTAATGAGCTTGGTGTGAAATTTGATTGAGTATTATTAAAAGTTATTCATTTAGACGTCAATTCAGACGTCAATTCTCAACCGTTTTCCATGTAGTTTTGCAGGCAACATCGGCTGTTATTACGGCAATTTTCCTGTATATTTGGCGAAGTTTGATTAATTACTGCAAAAGTTGATAATGAGATTCGTGTGAAATTTGATTGAGTATTATTAAATGTTATTCATTTAGACGTCAATTCAGACGTCAATTCTCAACTGTTTTCCTTGTAGTTTTGCAGGCACCATCACCATCGGCTGGTATTACGACAACTTCCGTGTAAATTTGGCGAAGTTTGAATAATTACTGCAAAAGTTATTAATGAGCTTGGTGTGAAATTTGATTGAGTATTATTAAAAGTTATTCATTTAGACGTCAATTCAGACGTCAATTCTCAACCGTTTTCCATGTAGTTTTGCAGACAACATCGGCTGTTATTACGGCAACTTCCCTGTAAATTTGGCGAAGTTTGATTAATTACTGCAAAAGTTATTGATGAGATTGGTGTGAAATTCGATTGAGTATTTTTAAAAGTTATTCATTTAGACGTCAATTCAGACGTCAATTCTCAACCGTTTTCCATGTATTTTTGCAGGAATACTCGGCTGGTATTACGGCAACTTCCGTGTAAATTTGGCGAGGTTTGATTAATTACTGCAAAAGTTATTAATGAGATTGGTGTGAAATTTGATTGAGTATTATTAAAAGTTATTCACTTAGACGTCAATTCAGACGTCAATTCTCATCCGTTTTCCATGTAGTTTTGTAGGCAACATCGGCTGTTATTACGGCAACTTCCATGTAAATTTGGCGAAGTTTGATTAATGTAAACTTTGGGAAGTTTGATTTATTACTACAAAAATTATTAAAGAGATTGTTGTGAAATTTGATTGAGTTTTATTAAAAGTTATTCATTTAAACGTCAATTCAGACGTCACTTCTCAACTGTTTTCCATGAAATTTTGCAGACACCATCGGCTGGTATTTCGGCAACTTTCCTGTAAATTTGGAGAAGTTTCATTAATGTAAACTTTGCGAAGTTTGATTTATTACTGCAAAAATTATTAAAGAGATTGTTGTGAAATTTGATTGAGTATTATTAAAAGTTTTTCATTTAAACGTTAATTCAGACGTCACTTCTCTGCTGTTTTCTATGTAATTTTGCAGACACCATCGGCTGGTATTACGGCAACTTCCGTGTAAATTTGGCGAAGTTTGATTTATTATTGCAGAAGTTATTAATGAGCTTGGTGTGAAATTTGATTGGCTATTATTAAAAGTTATTCATTTAGACGTCAATGCAGACGTCAATTCACAACCGTTTTCTATGTAGTTTTGCAGGCGACATTGGCTGTTATTACGTCAACTTCTCTGTAAATTTGGCGAAGTTTGATTAATTACTGCAAAAGTTATTAATGAGATTTGTGTGAAATTTGATCGAGTATTATTAAAAGCTATTCATTGAGACGTCAATTCAGACGTCAATTCTCAACCGTTTTCCATGTAGTTTTGCAGGCAACATCGGCTGTTATTACGGCAATTCTCCTGTAAATTTGGCGAAGTTTGATTAATTACAGCAAAAGTTAATAATGAGATTGGTGTGAAATTTGATTGAATATTATTAAAAGTTATTCATTTAGACGTCAATTCAGACGTCAATTCTCAACCGTTTTCCATGTAGTTTTGCAGGCAACATCGGCTGTTATTATGGCAATTTTTCAGTAAATTTGGCGAAGTTTGATTAATTACTGCAAACGTTATTAATGAGATTGGTGTGAAATTTGATTGAGTATTATTAAAAGTTATTCATTTAGACGTCAATTCAGACGTCAATTCTCAACCGTTCTCGATGTAGTTTTGCAGGCACCATCGGCTGGTATTACGGAAACTTCCGTGTAATTTGGCGAAGTTTGATTTATTATTGCAGAAGTTATTAATGAGCTTGGTGTGAAATTTGATTGACTATTATTAAAAGTTATTCATTTAGACGTCAATTCAGACGTCAATTCACAACCGTTTTCTATGTAGTTTTGCAAGCGACATTGGCTGTTATTACGGCAACTTCTCTGTAAATTTGGCGAAGTTTGATTAATTACTGCAAAAGTTATTAATGAGATTGGTGTGAAATTTGATCGAGTATTATTAAAAGCTATTCATTGAGACGTCAATTCAGACGTCAATTCTCAACCGTTTTCCATGTAGTTTTGCAGGCAACATCGGCTGTTATTACGGCAATTTTCCTGTAAATTTGGCGAAGTTTGATTAATTACAGCAAAAGTTAATAATGAGATTGGTGTGAAATTTGATTGAGTATTATTAAAAGTTATTCATTTAGACGTCAATTCAGACGTCAATTCTCAACCGTTTTCCATGTAGTTTTGCAGGCAACATCGCCTGTTATTACGGCAATTTTTCAGTAAATTTGGCGAAGTTTGATTAATTATTGCAAAAGTTATTAATGAGATTCGTGTGAAATTTGCTTGAGTATTATTAAAAGTTATTCATTTAGACGTCAATTCAGACGTCAATTTTCAACCGTTTTCCATGTAGTTTTGCAGGCAACATCGGCTGTTATTACGGCAACTGCCCTGTAAATTTGGCGAAGTTTGATTAATTACTGCAAAAGTTATTAATGAGATTGGTGTGAAATTTGCTTGAGTATTAGTAAAAGTTATTCACTTAGACGTCAATTCAGACGTCAATTCTAATCCGTTTTCTATGTAGTTTTGTAGGCAACATTGGCTGTTATTACGGCAACTTCCATGTAAATTTGGCGAAGTTTGATTAATGTAAACTTTGCGAAGTTTGATTTATTACTACAAAAATTATTAAAGAGATTGTTGTGAAATTTGATTGAGTTTTATTAAAAGTTATTCATTTAGGCGTCAATTTAGACGTCACTTCTTAACTGTTTTCCATGTAATTTTGCAGACACCATCGGCTGGTATTACAGCAACTTCCCTGTAAATTTGGCGAAGTTTGATTAATTACTGCAAAAGCTATTAATGAGATTGGTTTGAAATTTGATTGAGTATTATTAAAAGTTATTCATTTAGACGTCAATTCAGACGTCAATTCTCAACCGTTCTCGATCTAGTTTTGCAGGCACCATCGGCTGGTATTACGGAAACTTCCATGTAAATTTGGCGAAGTTTTATTTATTATTGCAGAAGCTATTAATGAGCTTGGTGTGAAATTTGATTGGCTATTATTAAAAGTTATTCATTTAGACGTCAATGCAGACGTCAATTCACAACCGTTTTCTATGTAGTTTTGCAGGCGACATTGGCTGTTATTACGTCAACTTCTCTGTAAATTTGGCGAAGTTTGATTAATTACGGCAAAAGTTATTAATGAGATTGGTGTGAAATTTGATCGAGTATTATTAAAAGCTATTCATTGAGACGTCAATTCAGACGTCAATTCTCAACCGTTTTCCATGTAGTTTTGCAGGCAACATCGGCTGTTATTACGGCAATTTTCCTGTAAATTTGGCGAAGTTTGATTAATTACAGCAAAAGTTAATAATGAGATTGGTGTGAAATTTGATTGAGTATTATTAAAAGTTATTCATTTAGACGTCAATTCAGACGTCAATTCTCAACCGTTTTCCATGTAGTTTTGCAGGCAACATTGGCTGTTATTAAGGCAACTTCCCTGTAAATTTGGCGAAGTTTGATTAATTACTGCAAACGTTATTAATGAGATTGGTGTGAAATTTGATTGAGTATTATTAAAAGTTATTCATTTAGACGTCAATTCAGACGTCAATTCTCAACCGTTCTCGATCTAGTTTTGCAGGCACCATCGGCTGGTATTACGGAAACTTCCATGTAAATTTGGCGAAGTTTGATTTATTATTGCAGAAGTTATTAATGAGCTTGGTGTGAAATTTGATTGGCTATTATTAAAAGTTATTCATTTAGACGTCAATTCAGACGTCAATTCACAACCGTTTTCTATGTAGTTTTGCAAGCGACATTGGCTGTTATTACGGCAACTTCTCTGTAAATTTGGCGAAGTTTGATTAATTACGGCAAAAGTTATTAATGAGATTGGTGTGAAATTTGATCGAATATTATTAAAAGCTATTCATTGAGACGTCAATTCAGACGTCAATTCTCAACCGTTTTCCATGTAGTTTTGCAGGCAACATCGGCTGTTATTACGGCAATTTTCCTGTAAATTTGGCGAAGTTTGATTAATTACAGCAAAAGTTAATAATGAGATTGGTGTGAAATTTGATTGAGTATTATTAAAAGTTATTCATTTAGACGTCAATTCAGACGTCAATTCTCAACCGTTTTCCATGTAGTTTTGCAGGCAACATTGGCTGTTATTACGGCAACTTCCCTGTAAATTTGGCGAAGTTTGATTAATTACTGCAAACGTTATTAATGAGATTGGTGTGAAATTTGATTGAGTATTATTAAAAGTTATTCATTTAGACGTCAATTCAGACGTCAATTCTCAACCGTTCTCGATGTAGTTTTGCAGGCACCATCGGCTGGTATTACGGAAACTTCCGTGTAAATTTGGCGAAGTTTGATTTATTATTGCAGAAGTTATTAGTGAGCTTGGTGTGAAATTTGATTGACTATTATTAAAAGTTATTCATTTAGACGTCAATTCAGACGTCAATTCACAACCGTTTTCTATGTAGTTTTGCAAGCGACATTGGCTGTTATTACGGCAACTTCTCTGTAAATTTGGCGAAGTTTGATTAATTACTGCAAAAGTTATTAATGAGATTGGTGTGAAATTTGATCGAGTATTATTAAAAGCTATTCATTGAGACGTCAATTCAGACGTCAATTCTCAACCGTTTTCCATGTAGTTTTGCAGGCAACATCGGCTGTTATTACGGCAATTTTCCTGTAAATTTGGCGAAGTTTGATTAATTACTGCAAAAGTTATTAATGAGATTGGTGTGAAATTTGCTTGAGTATTAGTAAAAGTTATTCACTTAGACGTCAATTCAGACGTCAATTTTAATCCGTTTTCTATGTAGTTTTGTAGGCAACATTGGCTGTTATTACGGCAACTTCCATGTAAATTTGGCGAAGTTTGATTAATGTAAACTTTGCGAAGTTTGATTTATTACTACAAAAATTATTAAAGAGATTGTTGTGAAATTTGATTGAGTTTTATTAAAAGTTATTCATTTAGGCGTCAATTTAGACGTCACTTCTTAACTGTTTTCCATGTAATTTTGCAGACACCATCGGCTGGTATTACAGCAACTTCCCTGTAAATTTGGCGAAGTTTGATTAATTACTGCAAAAGCTATTAATGAGATTGGTTTGAAATTTGATTGAGTATTATTCAAAGTTATTCATTTAGACGTCAATTCAGACGTCAATTCTCAACCGTTCTCGATCTAGTTTTGCAGGCACCATCGGCTGGTATTACGGAAACTTCCATATAAATTTGGCGAAGTTTGATTTATTATTGCAGAAGCTATTAATGAGCTTGGTGTGAAATTTGATTGGCTATTATTAAAAGTTATTCATTTAGACGTCAATGCAGACGTCAATTCACAACCGTTTTCTATGTAGTTTTGCAGGCGACATTGGCTGTTATCACGTCAACTTCTCTGTAAATTTGGCGAAGTTTGATTAATTACGGCAAAAGTTATTAATGAGATTGGTGTGAAATTTGATCGAGTATTATTAAAAGCTATTCATTGAGACGTCAATTCAGACGTCAATTCTCAACCGTTTTCCATGTAGTTTTGCAGGCAACATCGGCTGTTATTACGGCAATTTTCCTGTAAATTTGGCGAAGTTTGATTAATTACAGCAAAAGTTAATAATGAGATTGGTGTGAAATTTGATTGAGTATTATTAAAAGTTATTCATTTAGACGTCAATTCAGACGTCAATTCTCAACCGTTTTCCATGTAGTTTTGCAGGCAACATTGGCTGTTATTACGGCAACTTCCCTGTAAATTTGGCGAAGTTTGATTAATTACTGCAAACGTTATTAATGAGATTGGTGTGAAATTTGATTGAGTATTATTAAAAGTTATTCATTTAGACGTCAATTCAGACGTCAATTCTCAACCGTTCTCGATCTAGTTTTGCAGGCACCATCAGCTGGTATTACGGAAACTTCCATGTAAATTTGGCGAAGTTTGATTTATTATTGCAGAAGTTATTAATGAGCTTGGTGTGAAATTTGATTGGCTATTATTAAAAGTTATTCATTTAGACGTCAATTCAGACGTCAAATCACAACCGTTTTCTATGTAGTTTTGCAAGCGACATTGGCTGTTATTACGGCAACTTCTCTGTAAATTTGGCGAAGTTTGATTAATTACGGCAAAAGTTATTAATGAGATTGGTGTGAAATTTGATCGAGTATTATTAAAAGCTATTCATTGAGACGTCAATTCAGACGTCAATTCTCAACCGTTTTCCATGTAGTTTTGCAGGCAACATCGGCTGTTATTACGGCAATTTTCCTGTAAATTTGGCGAAGTTTGATTAATTACTGCAAAAGTTAATAATGAGATTGGTGTGAAATTTGATTGAGTATTATTAAAAGTTATTCATTTAGACGTCAATTCAGACGTCAATTCTCAACCGTTTTCCATGTAGTTTTGCAGGCAACATTGGCTGTTATTACGGCAACTTCCGTGTAAATTTGGCGAAGTTTGATTTATTATTGCAGAAGTTATTAGTGAGCTTGGTGTGAAATTTGATTGACTATTATTAAAAGTTATTCATTTAGACGTCAATTCAGACGTCAATTCACAACCGTTTTCTATGTAGTTTTGCAAGCGACATTGGCTGTTATTACGGCAACTTCTCTGTAAATTTGGCGAAGTTTGATTAATTACTGCAAAAGTTATTAATGAGATTGGTGTGAAATTTGATCGAGTATTATTAAAAGCTATTCATTGAGACGTCAATTCAGACGTCAATTCTCAACCGTTTTCCATGTAGTTTTGCAGGCAACATCGGCTGTTATTACGGCAATTTTCCTGTAAATTTGGCGAAGTTTGATTAATTACAGCAAAAGTTAATAATGAGATTGGTGTGAAATTTGATTGAGTATTATTAAAAGTTATTCATTTAGACGTCAATTCAGACGTCAATTCTCAACCGTTTTCCATGTAGTTTTGCAGGCAACATCGCCTGTTATTACGACAATTTTTCAGTAAATTTGGCGAAGTTTGATTAATTATTGCAAAAGTTATTAATGAGATTCGTGTGAAATTTGCTTGAGTATTATTAAAAGTTATTCATTTAGACGTCAATTCAGACGTCAATTCTCAACCGTTTTCCATGTAGTTTTGCAGGCAACATCGGCTGTTATTACGGCAACTGCCCTGTAAATTTGGCGAAGTTTGATTAATTACTGCACAAGTTATTAATGAGATTGGTGTGAAATTTGATCGAGTATTATTAAAAGCTATTCATTGAGACGTCAATTCAGACGTTAATTCTCAACCGTTTTCCATGTAGTTTTGCAGGCAACATCGGCTGTTATTACGGCAATTTTCCTGTAAATTTGGCGAAGTTTGATTAATTACAGCAAAAGTTAATAATGAGATTGGTGTGAAATTTGATCGAGTATTATTAAAAGTTATTCATTTAGACGTCAATTCAGACTTCAATTCTCAACCGTTCTTGATGTAGTTTTGCAGGCACCATCGGCTGGTATTACGGCAACTTCCGTGTAAATTTGGCGAAGTTTGATTCATTATTGCAGAAGTTATTAATGAGCTTGGTGTGAAATTTGATTGACTATTATTAAAAGTTATTCATTTAGACGTCAATTCAGACGTCAATTCTCAACCGTTTTCCATGTAGTTTTGCAGGCAACATCGGCTGTTATTACGGCAACTGCCCTGTAAATTTGGCTAAGTTTGATTAATTACTGCAAAAGTTATTAATGAGATTGGTGTGAAATTTGATCGAGTATTATTAAAAGCTATTCATTGAGACGTCAATTCAGACGTTAATTCTCAACCGTTTTCCATGTAGTTTTGCAGGCAACATCGGCTGTTATTACGGCAATTTTCCTGTAAATTTGGCGAAGTTTGATTAATTACAGCAAAAGTTAATAATGAGATTGGTGTGAAATTTGATTGACTATTATTAAAAGTTATTCATTTAGGCGTCAATTTAGACGTCACTTCTCAACTGTTTTCCATGTAATTTTGCAGACACCATCGCCTGTTATTACAGCAACTTCCCTGTAAATTTGGCGAAGTTTGATTAATTACTGCAAAAGCTATTAATGAGATTGGTTTGAAATTTGATTGAGTATTATTAAAAGTTTTTCATTTAGACGTCAATTCAGACGTCAATTCTCAACCGTTCTCGATGTAGTTTTGCAGGCACCATCGGCTGGTATTACGGAAACTTCCGTGTAAATTTGGCGAAGTTTGATTTATTATTGCAGAAGTTATAATTGAGCTTGGTGTGAAATTTGATTGACTATTATTAAAAGTTATTCATTTAGACGTCAATTCAGACGTCAATTCACAACCGTTTTCTATGTAGTTTTGCAGGCGACACTGGCTGTTATTACGTCAACTTCTCTGTAAATTTGGCGAAGTTTGATTAATTACTGCAAAAGTTATTAATGAGATTGGTGTGAAATTTGATCGAGTATTATTAAAAGCTATTCATTGAGACGTCAATTCAGACGTCAATTCTCAACCGTTTTCCATGTAGTTTTGCAGGCAACATCGGCTGTTATTACGGCAATTTTCCTGTAAATTTGGCGATGTTTGATTAATTACAGCAAAAGTTAATAATGAGATTGGTGTGAAATTTGATTGAGTATTATTAAAAGTTATTCATTTAGACGCAAATTCAGACGTCAATTCTCAACCGTTTTCCATGTAGTTTTGCAGGCAACATCGCCTGTTATTACGACAATTTTTCAGTAATTTTGGCGAAGTTTGATTAATTATTGCAAAAGTTATTAATGAGATTCGTGTGAAATTTGCTTGAGTATTATTAAAAGTTATTCATTTAGACGTCAATTCAGACGTCAATTCTCAACCGTTTTCCATGTAGTTTTGCAGGCAACATCGGCTGTTATTACGGCAACTGCCCTGTAAATTTGGCGAAGTTTGATTAATTACTGCAAAAGTTATTAATGAGATTGGTGTGAAATTTGATCGAGTATTATTAAAAGCTATTCATTGAGACGTCAATTCAGACGTTAATTCTCAACCGTTTTCCATGTAGTTTTGCAGGCAACATCGGCTGTTATTACGGCAATTTTCCTGTGAATTTGGCGAAGTTTGATTAATTACAGCAAAAGTTAATAATGAGATTGGTGTGAAAATTGATCGAGTATTAATAAAAGTTATTCATTTAGACGTCAATTCAGACTTCAATTCTCAACCGTTCTTGATGTAGTTTTGCAGGCACCATCGGCTGGTATTACGGCAACTTCCGTGTAAATTTGGCGAAGTTTGATTTATTATTGCAGAAGTTATTAATGAGCTTGGTGTTAAATTTGATTGACTATTATTAAAAGTTATTCATTTAGACGTCAATTCAGACGTCAATTCTCAACCGTTTTCCATGTAGTTTTGCAGGCAACATCGGCTGTTATTACGGCAACTGCCCTGTAAATTTGGCTAAGTTTGATTAATTACTGCAAAAGTTATTAATGAGATTGGTGTGAAATTTGATCGAGTATTATTAAAAGCTATTCATTGAGACGTCAATTCAGACGTTAATTCTCAACCGTTTTCCATGTAGTTTTGCAGGCAACATCGGCTGTTATTACGGCAATTTTCCTGTAAATTTGGCGAAGTTTGATTAATTACAGCAAAAGTTAATAATGAGATTGGTGTGAAATTTGATCGAGTATTATTAAAAGTTATTCATTTAGACGTCAATTCAGACTTCAATTCTCAACCGTTCTTGATGTAGTTTTGCAGGCACCATCGGCTGGTACTACGGCAAGTTCCGTGTAAATTTGGCGAAGTTTGATTTATTATTGCAGAAGTTATTAATGAGCTTGGTGTTAAATTTGATTGACTATTATTAAAAGTTATTCATTTAGACGTCAATTCAGACGTCAATTCTCAACCGTTTTCCATGTAGTTTTGCAGGCAACATTGGCTGTTATTACGGCAACTTCCCTGTAAATTTGGCGAAGTTTGATTAATTACTGCAAACGTTATTAATGAGATTGGTGTGAAATTTGATTGAGTATTATTAAAAGTTATTCATTTAGACGTCAATTCAGACGTCAATTCTCAACCGTTCTCGATGTAGTTTTGCAGGCACCATCTGCTGGTATTACGGAAACTTCCGTGTAAATTTGGCGAAGTTTGATTTATTATTGCAGAAGTTATTAATGAGCTTGGTGTGAAATTTGATTGACTATTATTAAAAGTTATTCATTTAGACGTCAATTCAGACGTCAATTCACAACCGTTTTCTATGTAGTTTTGCAAGCGACATTGGCTGTTATTACGGCAACTTCTCTGTAAATTTGGCGAAGTTTGATTAATTACTGCAAAAGTTATTAATGAGATTGGTGTGAAATTTGATCGAGTATTATTAAAAGCTATTCATTGAGACGTCAATTCAGACGTCAATTCTCAACCGTTTTCCATGTAGTTTTGCAGGCAACATCGGCTGTTATTACGGCAACTGCCCTGTAAATTTGGCTAAGTTTGATTAATTACTGCAAAAGTTATTAATGAGATTGGTGTGAAATTTGATCGAGTATTATTAAAAGCTATTCATTGAGACGTCAATTCAGACGTTAATTCTCAACCGTTTTCCATGTAGTTTTGCAGGCAACATCGGCTGTTATTACGGCAATTTTCCTGTAAATTTGGCGAAGTTTGATTAATTACAGCAAAAGTTAATAATGAGATTGGTGTGAAATTTGATTGACTATTATTAAAAGTTATTCATTTAGGCGTCAATTTAGACGTCACTTCTCAACTGTTTTCCATGTAATTTTGCAGACACCATCGCCTGTTATTACAGCAACTTCCCTGTAAATTTGGCGAAGTTTGATTAATTACTGCAAAAGCTATTAATGAGATTGGTTTGAAATTTGATTGAGTATTATTAAAAGTTTTTCATTTAGACGTCAATTCAGACGTCAATTCTCAACCGTTCTCGATGTAGTTTTGCAGGCACCATCGGCTGGTATTACGGAAACTTCCGTGTAAATTTGGCGAAGTTTGATTTATTATTGCAGAAGTTATAATTGAGCTTGGTGTGAAATTTGATTGACTATTATTAAAAGTTATTCATTTAGACGTCAATTCAGACGTCAATTCACAACCGTTTTCTATGTAGTTTTGCAGGCGACACTGGCTGTTATTACGTCAACTTCTCTGTAAATTTGGCGAAGTTTGATTAATTACTGCAAAAGTTATTAATGAGATTGGTGTGAAATTTGATCGAGTATTATTAAAAGCTATTCATTGAGACGTCAATTCAGACGTCAATTCTCAACCGTTTTCCATGTAGTTTTGCAGGCAACATCGGCTGTTATTACGGCAATTTTCCTGTAAATTTGGCGATTTTTGATTAATTACAGCAAAAGTTAATAATGAGATTGGTGTGAAATTTGATTGAGTATTATTAAAAGTTATTCATTTAGACGCAAATTCAGACGTCAATTCTCAACCGTTTTCCATGTAGTTTTGCAGGCAACATCGCCTGTTATTACGACAATTGTTCAGTAATTTTGGCGAAGTTTGATTAATTATTGCAAAAGTTATTAATGAGATTCGTGTGAAATTTGCTTGAGTATTATTAAAAGTTATTCATTTAGACGTCAATTCAGACGTCAATTCTCAACCGTTTTCCATGTAGTTTTGCAGGCAACATCGGCTGTTATTACGGCAACTGCCCTGTAAATTTGGCGAAGTTTGATTAATTACTGCAAAAGTTATTAATGAGATTGGTGTGAAATTTGATCGAGTATTATTAAAAGCTATTCATTGAGACGTCAATTCAGACGTTAATTCTCAACCGTTTTCCATGTAGTTTTGCAGGCAACATCGGCTGTTATTACGGCAATTTTCCTGTGAATTTGGCGAAGTTTGATTAATTACAGCAAAAGTTAATAATGAGATTGGTGTGAAAATTGATCGAGTATTAATAAAAGTTATTCATTTAGACGTCAATTCAGACTTCAATTCTCAACCGTTCTTGATGTAGTTTTGCAGGCACCATCGGCTGGTATTACGGCAACTTCCGTGTAAATTTGGCGAAGTTTGATTTATTATTGCAGAAGTTATTAATGAGCTTGGTGTTAAATTTGATTGACTATTATTAAAAGTTATTCATTTAGACGTCAATTCAGACGTCAATTCTCAACCGTTTTCCATGTAGTTTTGCAGGCAACATCGGCTGTTATTACGGCAACTGCCCTGTAAATTTGGCTAAGTTTGATTAATTACTGCAAAAGTTATTAATGAGATTGGTGTGAAATTTGATCGAGTATTATTAAAAGCTATTCATTGAGACGTCAATTCAGACGTTAATTCTCAACCGTTTTCCATGTAGTTTTGCAGGCAACATCGGCTGTTATTACGGCAATTTTCCTGTAAATTTGGCGAAGTTTGATTAATTACAGCAAAAGTTAATAATGAGATTGGTGTGAAATTTGATCGAGTATTATTAAAAGTTATTCATTTAGACGTCAATTCAGACTTCAATTCTCAACCGTTCTTGATGTAGTTTTGCAGGCACCATCGGCTGGTACTACGGCAAGTTCCGTGTAAATTTGGCGAAGTTTGATTTATTATTGCAGAAGTTATTAATGAGCTTGGTGTTAAATTTGATTGACTATTATTAAAAGTTATTCATTTAGACGTCAATTCAGACGTCAATTCTCAACCGTTTTCCATGTAGTTTTGCAGGCAACATTGGCTGTTATTACGGCAACTTCCCTGTAAATTTGGCGAAGTTTGATTAATTACTGCAAACGTTATTAATGAGATTGGTGTGAAATTTGATTGAGTATTATTAAAAGTTATTCATTTAGACGTCAATTCAGACGTCAATTCTCAACCGTTCTCGATGTAGTTTTGCAGGCACCATCTGCTGGTATTACGGAAACTTCCGTGTAAATTTGGCGAAGTTTGATTTATTATTGCAGAAGTTATTAATGAGCTTGGTGTGAAATTTGATTGACTATTATTAAAAGTTATTCATTTAGACGTCAATTCAGACGTCAATTCACAACCGTTTTCTATGTAGTTTTGCAAGCGACATTGGCTGTTATTACGGCAACTTCTCTGTAAATTTGGCGAAGTTTGATTAATTACTGCAAAAGTTATTAATGAGATTGGTGTGAAATTTGATCGAGTATTATTAAAAGCTATTCATTGAGATGTCAATTCAGACGTCAATTCTCAACCGTTTTCCATGTAGTTTTGCAGGCAACATCGGCTGTTATTACGGCAATTTTCCTGTGAATTTGGCGAAGTTTGATTAATTACAGCAAAAGTTAATAATGAGATTGGTGTGAAATTTGATCGAGTATTAATAAAAGTTATTCATTTAGACGTCAATTCAGACTTCAATTCTCAACCGTTCTTGATGTAGTTTTGCAGGCACCATCGGCTGGTATTACGGCAACTTCCGTGTAAATTTGGCGAAGTTTGATTTATTATTGCAGAAGTTATTAATGAGCTTGGTGTTAAATTTGATTGACTATTATTAAAAGTTATTCATTTAGACGTCAATTCAGACGTCAATTCTCAACCGTTTTCCATGTAGTTTTGCAGGCAACATCGGCTGTTATTACGGCAACTGCCCTGTAAATTTGGCTAAGTTTGATTAATTACTGCAAAAGTTATTAATGAGATTGGTGTGAAATTTGATCGAGTATTATTAAAAGCTATTCATTGAGACGTCAATTCAGACGTTAATTCTCAACCGTTTTCCATGTAGTTTTGCAGGCAACATCGGCTGTTATTACGGCAATTTTCCTGTAAATTTGGCGAAGTTTGATTAATTACAGCAAAAGTTAATAATGAGATTGGTGTGAAATTTGATCGAGTATTATTAAAAGTTATTCATTTAGACGTCAATTCAGACTTCAATTCTCAACCGTTCTTGATGCAGTTTTGCAGGCACCATCGGCTGGTACTACGGCAAGTTCCGTGTAAATTTGGCGAAGTTTGATTTATTATTGCAGAAGTTATTAATGAGCTTGGTGTTAAATTTGATTGACTATTATTAAAAGTTATTCATTTAGACGTCAATTCAGACGTCAATTCTCAACCGTTTTCCATGTAGTTTTGCAGGCAACATTGGCTGTTATTACGGCAACTTCCCTGTAAATTTGGCGAAGTTTGATTAATTACTGCAAACGTTATTAATGAGATTGGTGTGAAATTTGATTGAGTATTATTAAAAGTTATTCATTTAGACGTCAATTCAGACGTCAATTCTCAACCGTTCTCGATGTAGTTTTGCAGGCACCATCTGCTGGTATTACGGAAACTTCCGTGTAAATTTGGCGAAGTTTGATTTATTATTGCAGAAGTTATTAATGAGCTTGGTGTGAAATTTGATTGACTATTATTAAAAGTTATTCATTTAGACGTCAATTCAGACGTCAATTCACAACCGTTTTCTATGTAGTTTTGCAAGCGACATTGGCTGTTATTACGGCAACTTCTCTGTAAATTTGGCGAAGTTTGATTAATTACTGCAAAAGTTATTAATGAGATTGGTGTGAAATTTGATCGAGTATTATTAAAAGCTATTCATTGAGACGTCAATTCAGACGTCAATTCTCAACCGTTTTCCATGTAGTTTTGCAGGCAACATCGGCTGTTATTACGGCAATTTTCCTGTAAATTTGGCGAAGTTTGATTAATTACTGCAAAAGTTATTAATGAGATTCGTGTGAAATTTGCTTGAGTATTATTAAAAGTTATTCACTTAGACGTCAATTCAGACGTCAATTCTCATCCGTTTTCCATGTAGTTTTGTAGGCAACATCGGCTGTTATTACGGCAACTTCCATGTAAATTTGGCGAAGTTTGATTAATGTAAACTTTGCGAAGTTTGATTTATTACTACAAAAATTATTAAAGAGATTGTTGTGAAATTTGATTGAGTTTTATTAAAAGTTATTCATTTAAGCGTCAATTTAGACGTCACTTCTCAACTGTTTTCCATGCAATTTTGCAGACACCATCGGCTGGTATTACAGCAACTTCCCTGTAAATTTGGCGAAGTTTGATTAATTACTGCAAAAGCTATTAATGAGATTGGTTTGAAATTGGATTGAGTATTATTAAAAGTTATTCATTTAGACGTCAATTCAGACGTCAATTCTCAACCGTTTTCCATGTAGTTTTGCAGGCGACGTTGCCTGTTATTACGGCAACTTCCGTGTCAATTTGGCGAAGTTTGATTTATTATTGCAGAAGTTATTAATGAGCTTGGTGTTAAATTTGATTGACTATTATTAAAAGTTATTCATTTAGACGTCAATTCAGACGTCAATTCTCAACCGTTTTCCATGTAGTTTTGCAGGCAACATCGGCTGTTATTACGGCAACTGCCCTGTAAATTTGGCTAAGTTTGATTAATTACTGCAAAAGTTATTAATGAGATTGGTGTGAAATTTGATCGAGTATTATTAAAAGCTATTCATTGAGACGTCAATTCAGACGTTAATTCTCAACCGTTTTCCATGTAGTTTTGCAGGCAACATCGGCTGTTATTACGGCAATTTTCCTGTAAATTTGGCGAAGTTTGATTAATTACAGCAAAAGTTAATAATGAGATTGGTGTGAAATTTGATCGAGTATTATTAAAAGTTATTCATTTAGACGTCAATTCAGACTTCAATTCTCAACCGTTCTTGATGTAGTTTTGCAGGCACCATCGGCTGGTACTACGGCAACTTCCGTGTAAATTTGGCGAAGTTTGATTTATTATTGCAGAAGTTATTAATGAGCTTGGTGTTAAATTTGATTGAGTATTATTAAAAGTTATTCATTTAGACGTCAATTCAGACGTCAATTCTCAACCGTTTTCCATGTAGTTTTGCAGGCAACATTGGCTGTTATTACGGCAACTTCCCTGTAAATTTGGCGAAGTTTGATTAATTACTGCAAACGTTATTAATGAGATTGGTGTGAAATTTGATTGAGTATTATTAAAAGTTATTCATTTAGACGTCAATTCAGACGTCAATTCTCAACCGTTCTCGATGTAGTTTTGCAGGCACCATCGGCTGGTATTACGGAAACTTCCGTGTAAATTTGGCGAAGTTTGATTTATTATTGCAGAAGTTATTAATGAGCTTGGTGTGAAATTTGATTGACTATTATTAAAAGTTATTCATTTAGACGTCAATTCAGACGTCAATTCACAACCGTTTTCTATGTAGTTTTGCAAGCGACATTGGCTGTTATTACGGCAACTTCTCTGTAAATTTGGCGAAGTTTGATTAATTACTGCAAAAGTTATTAATGAGATTGGTGTGAAATTTGATCGAGTATTATTAAAAGCTATTCATTGAGCCGTCAATTCAGACGTCAATTCTCAACCGTTTTCCATGTAGTTTTGCAGGCACCATCTGCTGGTATTACGGAAACTTCCGTGTAAATTTGGCGAAGTTTGATTTATTATTGCAGAAGTTATTAATGAGCTTGGTGTGAAATTTGATTGACTATTATTAAAAGTTATTCATTTATACGTCAATTCAGACGTCAATTCACAACCGTTTTCTATGTAGTTTTGCAAGCGACATTGGCTGTTATTACGGCAACTTCTCTGTAAATTTGGCGAAGTTTGATTAATTACTGCAAAAGTTATTAATGAGATTGGTGTGAAATTTGATCGAGTATTATTAAAAGCTATTCATTGAGACGTCAATTCAGACGTCAATTCTCAACCGTTTTCCATGTAGTTTTGCAGGCAACATCGGCTGTTATTACGGCAATTTTCCTGTGAATTTGGCGAAGTTTGATTAATTACAGCAAAAGTTAATAATGAGATTGGTGTGAAATTTGATCGAGTATTAATAAAAGTTATTCATTTAGACGTCAATTCAGACTTCAATTCTCAACCGTTCTTGATGTAGTTTTGCAGGCACCATCGGCTGGTATTACGGCAACTTCCGTGTAAATTTGGCGAAGTTTGATTTATTATTGCAGAAGTTATTAATGAGCTTGGTGTTAAATTTGATTGACTATTATTAAAAGTTATTCATTTAGACGTCAATTCAGACGTCAATTCTCAACCGTTTTCCATGTAGTTTTGCAGGCAACATCGGCTGTTATTACGGCAACTGCCCTGTAAATTTGGCTAAGTTTGATTAATTACTGCAAAAGTTATTAATGAGATTGGTGTGAAATTTGATCGAGTATTATTAAAAGCTATTCATTGAGACGTCAATTCAGACGTTAATTCTCAACCGTTTTCCATGTAGTTTTGCAGGCAACATCGGCTGTTATTACGGCAATTTTCCTGTAAATTTGGCGAAGTTTGATTAATTACAGCAAAAGTTAATAATGAGATTGGTGTGAAATTTGATCGAGTATTATTAAAAGTTATTCATTTAGACGTCAATTCAGACTTCAATTCTCAACCGTTCTTGATGTAGTTTTGCAGGCACCATCGGCTGGTACTACGGCAAGTTCCGTGTAAATTTGGCGAAGTTTGATTTATTATTGCAGAAGTTATTAATGAGCTTGGTGTTAAATTTGATTGACTATTATTAAAAGTTATTCATTTAGACGTCAATTCAGACGTCAATTCTCAACCGTTTTCCATGTAGTTTTGCAGGCAACATTGGCTGTTATTACGGCAACTTCCCTGTAAATTTGGCGAAGTTTGATTAATTACTGCAAACGTTATTAATGAGATTGGTGTGAAATTTGATTGAGTATTATTAAAAGTTATTCATTTAGACGTCAATTCAGACGTCAATTCTCAACCGTTCTCGATGTAGTTTTGCAGGCACCATCTGCTGGTATTACGGAAACTTCCGTGTAAATTTGGCGAAGTTTGATTTATTATTGCAGAAGTTATTAATGAGCTTGGTGTGAAATTTGATTGACTATTATTAAAAGTTATTCATTTAGACGTCAATTCAGACGTCAATTCACAACCGTTTTCTATGTAGTTTTGCAAGCGACATTGGCTGTTATTACGGCAACTTCTCTGTAAATTTGGCGAAGTTTGATTAATTACTGCAGAAGTTATTAATGAGATTGGTGTGAAATTTGATCGAGTATTATTAAAAGCTATTCATTGAGACGTCAATTCAGACGTCAATTCTCAACCGTTTTCCATGTAGTTTTGCAGGCAACATCGGCTGTTATTACGGCAATTTTCCTGTAAATTTGGCGAAGTTTGATTAATTACTGCAAAAGTTATTAATGAGATTCGTGTGAAATTTGCTTGAGTATTATTAAAAGTTATTCACTTAGACGTCAATTCAGACGTCAATTCTCATCCGTTTTCCATGTAGTTTTGTAGGCAACATCGGCTGTTATTACGGCAACTTCCATGTAAATTTGGCGAAGTTTGATTAATGTAAACTTTGCGAAGTTTGATTTATTACTACAAAAATTATTAAAGAGATTGTTGTGAAATTTGATTGAGTTTTATTAAAAGTTATTCATTTAAGCGTCAATTTAGACGTCACTTCTCAACTGTTTTCCATGCAATTTTGCAGACACCATCGGCTGGTATTACAGCAACTTCCCTGTAAATTTGGCGAAGTTTGATTAATTACTGCAAAAGCTATTAATGAGATTGGTTTGAAATTGGATTGAGTATTATTAAAAGTTATTCATTTAGACGTCAATTCAGACGTCAATTCTCAACCGTTCTCGATGTAGTTTTGCAGGCACCATCGGCTGGTATTACGGAAACTTCCGTGTAAATTTGGCGAAGTTTGATTTATTATTGCAGAAGTTATTAATGAGCTTGGTGTGAAATTTGATTGACTATTATTAAAAGTTATTCATTTAGACGTCAATTCAGACGTCAATTCACAACCGTTTTCTATGTAGTTTTGCAAGCGACATTGGCTGTTATTACGGCAACTTCTCTGTAAATTTGGCGAAGTTTGATTAATTACTGCAAAAGTTATTAATGAGATTGGTGTGAAATTTGATCGAGTATTATTAAAAGCTATTCATTGAGCCGTCAATTCAGACGTCAATTCTCAACCGTTTTCCATGTAGTTTTGCAGGCAACATCGGCTGTTATTACGGCAATTTTCCTATAAATTTGGCGAAGTTTGATTAATTACTGCAAAAGTTATTAATGAGATTCGTGTGAAATTTGCTTGAGTATTATTAAAAGTTATTCACTTAGACGTCAATTCAGACGTCAATTCTCATCCGTTTTCCATGTAGTTTTGTAGGCAACATCGGCTGTTATTACGGCAACTTCCATGTAAATTTGGCGAAGTTTGATTAATGTAAACTTTGCGAAGTTTGATTTATTACTACAAAAATTATTAAAGAGATTGTTGTGAAATTTGATTGAGTTTTATTAAAAATTATTCATTTAAGCGTCAATTTAGACGTCACTTCTCAACTGTTTTCCATGTAATTTTGCAGACACCATCGGCTGGTATTACAGCAACTTCCCTGTAAATTTGGCGAAGTTTGATTAATTACTGCAAAAGCTATTAATGAGATTGGTTTGAAATTTGATTGAGTATTATTAAAAGTTATTCATTTAGACGTCAATTCAGACGTCAATTCTCAACCGTTCTCGATGTAGTTTTGCAGGCACCATCGGCTGGTATTACGGAAACTTCCGTGTAAATTTGGCGAAGTTTGATTTATTATTGCAGAAGTTATTAATGAGCTTGGTGTGAAATTTGATTGACTATTATTAAAAGTTATTCATTTAGACGTCAATTCAGACGTCAATTCACAACCGTTTTCTATGTAGTTTTGCAGGCGACATTGGCTGTTATTACGGCAACTTCTCTGTAAATTTAGCGAAGTTTGATTAATTACTGCAAAAGTTATTAATGAGATTGGTGTGAAATTTGATCGAGTATTATTAAAAGCTATTCATTGAGACGTCAATTCAGACGTCAATTCTCAACCGTTTTCCATGTAGTTTTGCAGGCAACATCGGCTGTCATTACGGCAATTTTCCTGTAAATTTGGAGAAGTTTGATTAATTACAGCAAAAGTTAATAATGAGATTGGTGTGAAATTTGATTGAGTATTATTAAAAGTTATTCATTTAGACGTCAATTCAGACGTCAATTCTCAACCGTTTTCCATGTAGTTTTGCAGGCAACATCGGCTGTTATTACGGCAATTTTTCAGTAAATTTGACAAAGTTTGATTAATTACTGCAAAAGTTATTAATGAGATTCGTGTGAAATTTGCTTGAGTATTATTAAACATTATTCACTTAGACGTCAATTCAGACGTCAATTCTCATCCGTTTTCCATGTAGATTTGTAGGCAACATCGGCTGTTATTACGGCAACTTCCATGTAAATTTGGCGAAGTTTGATTAATGTAAACTTTGCGAAGTTTGATTTATTACTACAAAAATTATTAAAGAGATTGTTGTGAAATTTGATTGAGTTTTATTAAAAGTTATTCATTTAAACGTCAATTCAGACGTCACTTCTCAACTGTTTTCCATGAAATTTTGCAGATACCATCGGCTGGTATTACGGCAACTTCCCTGTAAATTTGGAGAAGTTTCATTAATGTAAACTTTCAGAAGTTTGATTTATTACTGCAAAAATTATTAAAGAGATTGTTGTGAAATTTGATTGAGTATTATTAAAAGTTTTTCATTTAAACGTTAATTCAGACGTCACTTCTCTGCTGTTTTCTATGTAATTTTGCAGACACCATCGGCTGGTATTACGGCAACTTCCCTGTAAATTTGGCGAAGTTTGATTAATTACTGCAAAAGCTATTAATGAGATTGGTTTGAAATTTGATTGAGTATTATTAAAAGTTATTCATTTAGACGTCAATTCAGACGTCAATTCTCAACCGTTTTCCATGTAGTTTTGCAGGCAACATCGGCTGTTATTACGGCAATTTTCCTGTATATTTGGCGAAGTTTGATTAATTACTGCAAAAGTTGTTAATAAGATTCGTGTGAAATTTGATTGAGTATTATTAAATGTTATTCATTTAGACGTCAATTCAGACGTCAATTCTCAACTGTTTTCCATGTAGTTTTGCAGGAATACTCGGCTGTTATTACGGCAACTTCCCTGTAAATTTGGCGAAGTTTGATTAATTACTGCAAAAGTTATTGATGAGATTGGTGTGAAATTCGATTGAGTATTTTTAAAAGTTATTCATTTAGACGTCAATTCAGACGTCAATTCTCAACAGTTTTCCATGTAGTTTTGCAGGAATACTCGGCTGGTATTACGGCAACTTCCGTGTAAATTTGGCGAGGTTTGATTAATTACTGCAAACGTTATTAATGAGATTGGTGTGAAATTTGCTTGAGTATTAGTAAAAGTTATTCACTTAGACGTCAATTCAGACGTCAATTCTCATCCGTTTTCTATGTAGTTTTGTAGGCAACATCGGCTGTTATTACGGCAACTTCCATGTAAATTTGGCGAAGTTTGATTAATGTAAACTTTGCGAAGTTTGATTTATTACTACAAAAATTATTAAAGAGATTGTTGTGAAATTTAATTGAGTTTTATTAAAAGTTATTCATTTAGGCGTCAATTTAGACGTCACTTCTCAACTGTTTTCCATGTAATTTTGCAGACACCATCGGCTGGTATTACATCAACTTCCGTGTAAATTTGGCGGAGTTTGATTAATTACTGCAAAAGTTATTAATGAGCTTGGTGTGAAAATTGATTGAGTATTATTAAAAGTTATTCATTTAGACGTCAATTCAGACGTCAATTCTCAACCGTTTTCCATGTAGTTTTGCAGGCAACATCGGCTGTTATTACGGCAATTTTCCTGTATATTTGGCGAAGTTTGATTAATTACTGCAAAAGTTGTTAATGAGATTCGTGTGAAATTTGATTGAGTATTATTAAATGTTATTCATTTAGACGTCAATTCAGACGTCAATTCTCAACTGTTTTCCTTGTAGTTTTGCAGGCACCATCGGCTGGTATTACGACAACTTCCGTGTAAATTTGGCGAAGTTTGAATAATTACTGCAAAAGTTATTAATGAGCTTGGTGTGAAATTTGATTGAGTATTATTAAAAGTTATTCATTTAGACGTCAATTCAGACGTCAATTCTCAACCGTTTTCTATGTAGTTTTGCAGACAACATCGGCTGTTATTACGGCAACTTCCCTGTAAATTTGGCGAAGTTTGATTAATTACTGCAAAAGTTATTGATGAGATTGGTGTGAAATTCGATTGAGTATTTTTAAAAGTTATTCATTTAGACGTCAATTCAGACGTCAATTCTCAACCGTTTTCCATGTAGTTTTGCAGGAATACTCGGCTGGTATTACGGCAACTTCCGTGTAAATTTGGCGAGGTTTGATTAATTACTGCAAAAGTTATTAATGAGATTGGTGTGAAATTTGCTTGAGTATTAGTAAAAGTTATTCACTTAGACGTCAATTCAGACGTCAATTCTCATCCGTTTTCTATGTAGTTTTGTAGGCAACATCGGCTGTTATTACGGCAACTTCCATGTAAATTTGGAGAAGTTTGATTAATGTAAACTTTGCGAAGTTTGATTTATTACTACAAAAATTATTAAAGAGATTGTTGTGAAATTTGATTGAGTTTTATTAAAAGTTATTCATTTAGGCGTCAATTTAGACGTCACTTCTCAACTGTTTTCCATGTAAATTTGCAGACACCATCGGCTGGTATTACAGCAACTTCCCTGTAAATTTGGCGAAGTTTGATTAATTACTGCAAAAGCTATTAATGAGATTGGTTTGAAATTTGATTGAGTATTATTAAAAGTTATTCATTTAGACGTCAATTCAGACGTCAATTCTCAACCGTTCTCGATGTAGTTTTGCAGGCACCATCGGCTGGCATTACGGAAACTTCCGTGTAAATTTGGCGAAGTTTGATTTATTATTGCAGAAGTTATTAATGAGCTCTGTGTGAAATTTGATTGGCTATTATTAAAAGTTATTCATTTAGACGTCAATGCAGACGTCAATTCACAACCGTTTTCTATGTAGTTTTGCAGGCGACATTGGCTGTTATTACGTCAACTTCTCTGTAAATTTGGCGAAGTTTGATTAATTACTGCAAAAGTTATTAATGAGATTGGTGTGAAATTTGATCGAGTATTATTAAAAGCTATTCATTGAGACGTCAATTCAGACGTCAATTCTCAACCGTTTTCCATGTAGTTTTGCAGGCAACATCGGCTGTTATTACGGCAACTTCCATGTAAATTTGGCGAAGTTTGATTAATGTAAACTTTGCGAAGTTTGATTTATTACTACAAAAATTATTAAAGAGATTGTTGTGAAATTTGATTGAGTTTTATTAAAAGTTATTCATTTAAGCGTCAATTTAGACGTCACTTCTCAACTGTTTTCCATGTAATTTTGCAGACACCATCGGCTGGTATTACAGCAACTTCCCTGTAAATTTGGCGAAGTTTGATTAATTACTGCAAAAGCTATTAATGAGATTGGTTTGAAATTGGATTGAGTATTATTAAAAGTTATTCATTTAGACGTCAATTCAGACGTCAATTCTCAACCGTTTTCCATGTAGTTTTGCAGGCGACGTTGCCTGTTATTACGGCAACTTCCCTGTAAATTTGGCGAAGTTTGATTAATTACTGCAAAAGTTAATAATGAGATTGGTGTGAAATTTGATCGAGTATTATTAAAAGTTATTTATTTAGACGTCAATTCAGACTTCAATTCTCAACCGTTCTTGATGTAATTTGCAGGCACCATCGGCTGGTATTACGGCAACTTCCGTGTAAATTTGGCGAAGTTTGATTGATTATTGCAGAAGTTATTAATGAGCTTGGTTTGAAATTTGATTGACTATTATTAAAAGTTATTCATTTAGACGTCAATTCAGACGTCAATTCACAACCGTTTTCTATGTAGTTTTGCAAGCGACATTGGCTGTTATTACGGCAACTTCTCTGTAAATTTGGCGAAGTTTGATTAATTACTGCAAAAGTTATTAATGATATTGGTGTGAAATTTGATCGAGTATTATTAAAAGCTATTCATTGAGACGTCAATTCAGACGTCAATTCTCAACTGTTTTCCATGTAGTTTTGCAGGCAACATCGGCTGTTATCACGGCAACTTCCGTGTAAATTTGGCGGAGTTTGATTAATTACTGCAAAAGTTAATAATGAGATTGGTGTGAAATTTGATTGAGTATTATTAAAAGTTATTCATTTAGACGTCAATTCAGACGTCAATTCTCAACCGTTTTCCATGTAGTTTTGCAGGCAACATCGGCTGTTATTATGGCAATTTTTCAGTAAATTTGGCGAAGTTTGATTAATTACTGCAAAAGTTATTAATGAGATTCGTGTGAAATTTGCTTGAGTATTATTAAAAGTTATTCACTTAGACGTCAATTCAGACGTCAATTCTCATCCGTTTTCCATGTAGTTTTGTAGGCAACATCGGCTGTTATTACGGCAACTTCCATGTAAATTTGGCGAAGTTTGATTAATGTAAACTTTGCGAAGTTTGATTTATTACTACAAAAATTATTAAAGAGATTGTTGTGAAATTTGATTGAGTTTTATTAAAAGTTATTCATTTAAACGTCAATTCAGACGTCACTTCCCAACTGTTTTCCATGAAATTTTGCAGACACCATCGGCTGGTATTATGGCAACTTCCCTGTAAATTTGGAGAATTTTCATTAATGTAAACTTTGCGAAGTTTGATTTATTACTGCAAAAATTATTAAAGAGATTGTTGTGAAATTTGATCGAGTATTATTAAAAGTTTTTCATTTAAACGTTAATTCAGACGTCACTTCTCTGCTGTTTTCTATGTAATTTTGCAGACACCATCGGCTGGTAATACGGCAACTTCCCTGTAAATTTTGCGAAGTTTGATTAATTACTGCAAAAGCTATTAAGGAGATTGGTTTGAAATTTGATTGAGTATTATTAAAAGTTATTCATTTAGACGTCAATTCAGACGTCAATTCTCAACCGTTTTCCATGTAGTTTTGCAGGCAACATCGGCTGTTATTACGGCAATTTTCCTGTATATTTGGCGAAGTTTGATTAATTACTGCAAAAGTTGTTAATGAGATTCGTGTGAAATTTGATTGAGTATTATTAAATGTTATTCATTTAGACGTCAATTCAGACGTCAATTCTCAACTTTTTTCCATGTAGTTTTGCAGGAATACTCGGCTGTTATTACGGCAACTTCCCTGGAAATTTGGCGAAGTTTGATTAATTACTGCAAAAGTTATTGATGAGATTGGTGTGAAATTCGATTGAGTATTTTTAAAAGTTATTCATTTAGACGTCAATTCAGACGTCAATTCTCAACCGTTTTCCATGTAGTTTTGCAGGAATACTCGGCTGGTATTACGGCAACTTCCGTGTAAATTTGGCGAGGTTTGATTAATTACTGCAAACGTTATTAATGAGATTGGTGTGAAATTTGCTTGAGTATTAGTAAAAGTTATTCACTTAGACGTCAATTCAGACGTCAATTCTCATCCGTTTTCTATGTAGTTTTGTAAGCAACATCGGATGTTATTACGGCAACTTCCATGTAAATTTGGCAAAGTTTGATTAATGTAAACTTTGCGAAGTTTGATTTATTACTACAAAAATTATTAAAGAGATTGTTGTGAAATTTAATTGAGTTTTATTAAAAGTTATTCATTTAGGCGTCAATTTAGACGTCACTTCTCAACTGTTTTCCATGTAATTTTGCAGACACCATCGGCTGGTATTACATCAACTTCCGTGTAAATTTGGCGGAGTTTGATTAATTACTGCAAAAGTTATTAATGAGCTTGGTGTGAAATTTGATTGAGTATTATTAAAAGTTATTCATTTAGACGTCAATTCAGACGTCAATTCTTAACCGTTTTCCATGTAGTTTTGCAGGCACCATCAGCTGGTATTACAGCAACTTCCGTGTAAATTTGGCGGAGTTTGATTAATTACTGCAAAAGTTATTAATGAGCTTGGTGTGAAATTTGATTGAGTATGATTAAAAGTTATTCATTTAGACGTCAAGTCAGACGTCAATTCTCAACCGTTTTCCATGTAGTTTTGCAGGCAACATCGGCTGTTATTACGGCAATTTTCCTGTATATTTGGCGAAGTTTGATTAATTACTGCAAAAGTTGTTAATGAGATTCGTGTGAAATTTGATTGAGTATTATTAAATGTTATTCATTTAGACGTCAATTCAGACGTCAATTCTCAACTGTTTTCCTTGTAGTTTTGCAGGCACCATCGGCTGGTATTACGACAACTTCTGTGTAAATTTGGCGAAGTTTGAATGATTACTGCAAAAGTTATTAATGAGCTTGGTGTGAAATTTGATTGAGTATTATTAAAAGTTATTCATTTAGACGTCAATTCAGACGTCAATTCTCAACCGTTTTCCATGTAGTTTTGCAGACAACATCGGCTGTTATTACGGCAACTTCCCTGTAAATTTGGCGAAGTTTGATTAATTACTGCAAAAGTTATTGATGAGATTGGTGTGAAATTTGATTGAGTATTTTTAAAAGTTATTCATTTAGACGTCAATTCAGACGTCAATTCTCAACCGTTTTTCATGTAGTTTTGCAGGAATACTCGGCTGGTATTACGGCAACTTCCGTGTAAATTTGGCGAAGTTTGATTAATTACTGCAAAAGTTATTAATGAGATTGGTGTGAAATTTGATCGAGTATTATTAAAAGCTATTCATTTAGACGTCAATTCAGACGTCAATTCTCAACCGTTTTCCATGTAGTTTTGCAGGCAACATCGCCTGTTATTACGGCAATTTTCCTGTAAATTTGGCGAAGTTTGATTAATTACAGCAAAAGTTAAAAATGAGATTGGTGTGAAATTTGATCGAGTATTATTAAAAGTTATTCATTTAGACGTCAATTCAGACTTCAATTCTCAACCGTTCTTGATGTAGTTTTGCAGGCACCATCGGCTGGTATTACGGCAACTTCCGTGTAAAATTGGCGAAGTTTGATTTATTATTGCAGAAGTTAATAATGAGCTTGGTGTTAAATTTGATTGACTATTATTAAAAGTTATTTATTTAGACGTCAATTCAGACGTCAATTCTCAGCCGTTTTCCATGTAGTTTTGCAGGCAACATTGGCTGTTATTATGGCAACTTCCCTGTAAATTTGGCGAAGTTTGATTAATTACTGCAAAAGTTATTAATGAGATTGGTGTGAAATTTGATTGAGTATTATTAAAAGTTATTCATTTAGACGTCAATTCAGACGTCAATTCTCAACCGTTCTCGATGTAGTTTTGCAGGCACCATCGGCTGGTATTACGGAAACTTCGGTGTAAATTTGGCGAAGTTTGATTTATTATTGCAGAAGTTATTAATGAGCTTGGTGTGAAATTTGATTGACTATTATTAAAAGTTATTCATTTAGACGTCAATTCAGACGTCAATTCACAACCGTTTTCTATGTAGTTTTGCAAGCGACATTGGCTGGTATTACGGCAACTTCTCTGTAAATTTGGCGAAGTTGATTAATTACTGCAAAAGTTATTAATGAGATTGGTGTGAAATTTGATCGAGTATTATTAAAAGCTATTCATTGAGACGTCAATTCAGACGTCAATTCTCAACCGTTTTCCATGTAGTTTTGCAGGCAACATCGGCTGTTATTACGGCAATTTTCCTGTAAATTTGGCGAAGTTTGATTAATTACAGCAAAAGTTAATAATGAGATTGGTGTGAAATTTGATTGTGTATTATTAAAAGTTATTCATTTAGACGTCAATTCAGACGTCAATTCTCAACCGTTTTCCATGTAGTTTTGCAGGCAACATCGGCTGTTATTACGGCAATTTTTCAGTAAATTTGGCGAAGTTTGATTAATTACTGCAAAAGTTATTAATGAGATTCGTGTGAAATTTGCTTGAGTATTATTAAAAGTTATTCACTTAGACGTCAATTCAGACGTCAATTCTCATCCGTTTTCCATGTAGTTTTGTAGGCAACATCGGCTGTTATTACGGCAACTTCCATGTAAATTTGGCGAAGTCTGATTAATGTAAACTTTGCGAAGTTTGATTTATTACTACAAAAATTATTAAAGAGATTGTTGTGAAATTTGATTGAGTTTTATTAAAAGTTATTCATTTAAACGTCAATTTAGACGTCACTTCTCAACTGTTTTCCATGTAATTTTGCAGACACCATCGGCTGGTATTACAGCAACTTCCCTGTAAATTTGGCGAAGTTTGATTAATTACTGCAAAAGCTATTAATGAGATTGGTTTGAAATTGGATTGAGTATTATTAAAAGTTATTCATTTAGACGTCAATTCAGACGTCAATTCTCAACCGTTTACCATGTAGTTTTGCAGGCGACGTTGCCTGTTATTACGGCAACTTCCCTGTAAATTTGGCGAAGTTTGATTAATTACTGCAAAAGTTAATAATGAGATTGGTGTGAAATTTGATCGAGTATTATTAAAAGTTATTTATTTAGACGTCAATTCAGACTTCAATTTTCAACCGTTCTTGATGTAATTTGCAGGCACCATCGGCTGGTATTACGGCAACTTCCGTGTAAATTTGGCGAAGTTTGATTGATTATTGCAGAAGTTATTAATGAGCTTGGTTTGAAATTTGATTGACTATTATTAAAAGTTATTCATTTAGACGTCAATTCAGACGTCAATTCACAACCGTTTTCTATGTAGTTTTGCAAGCGACATTGGCTGTTATTACGGCAACTTCTCTGTAAATTTGGCGAAGTTTGATTAATTACTGCAAAAGTTATTAATGATATTGGTGTGAAATTTGATCGAGTATTATTAAAAGCTATTCATTGAGACGTCAATTCAGACGTCAATTCTCAACTGTTTTCCATGTAGTTTTGCAGGAAATATCGGCTGTTATTACGGCAATTTTCCTGTAAATTTGGCGAAGTTTGATTAATTACAGAAAAAGTTAATAATGAGATTGGTGTGAAATTTGATTGTGTATTGTTAAAAGTTATTCATTTAGACGTCAATTCAGACGTCAATTCTCAACCGTTTTCCATGTAGTTTTGCAGGCAACATCGGCTGTTATTACGGCAATTTTTCAGGAAATTTGGCGAAGTTTGATTAATTACTGCAAAAGTTATTAATGAGATTCGTGTGAAATTTGCTTGAGTATTATTAAAAGTTATTCACTTAGACGTCAATTCAGACGTCAATTCTCATCCGTTTTCCATGTAGTTTTGTAGGCAACATCTGCTGTTATTACGGCAACTTCCATGTAAATTTGCCGAAGTTTGATTAATGTAAACTTTGCGAAGTTTGATTTATTACTACAAAAATTATTAAAGAGATTGTTGTGAAATTTGATTGAGTTTTATTAAAAGTTATTCATTTAAGCGTCAATTTAGACGTCACTTCTCAACTGTTTTCCATGTAATTTTGCAGACACCATCGGCTGGTATTACAGCAACTTCCCTGTAAATTTGGCGAAGTTTGATTAATTACTGCAGAAGTTATTAATGAGCTTGGTGTTAAATTTGATTGACTATTATTAAAAGTTATTCATTTAGACGTCAATTCAGACGTCAATTCTCAACCGTTTTCCATGTAGTTTTGCAGGCAACATTGGCTGTTATTATGGCAACTTCCCTGTAAATTTGGCGAAGTTTGATTAATTACTGCAAAAGTTATTAATGAGATTGGTGTGAAATTTGATTGAGTATTATTAAAAGTTATTCAATTAGACGTCAATTCAGACGTCAATTTTCAACCGTTTTCCATGTAGTTTTGCAGGCTCCATCAGCTGGTATTACGGCAACTGCCTTGTAAATTTGGCGAAGTTTGATTAATTACTGCAAAAGTTATTAATGAGATTGGTGTGAAATTTGATTGAGTATTATTAAAAGTTATTCATTTAGACGTCAATTAAGACGTCAATTCTCAACCGTTTTCCATGTAGTTTTGCAGGCAGCATCGGCTGTTATTACGGCAATTTTTCAGTAAATTTGGCGAAGTTTGATTAATTACTGCAAAAGTTATTAATGAGATTGGTGTGAAATTTGATCGAGTATTATTAAAAGCCATTCATTGAGACGTCAATTCAGACGTCAATTCTCAACCGTTTTCCATGTAGTTTTGCAGGCAACATCGGCTGTTATTACGGCAATTTTCCTGTAAATTTGGCAAAGTTTGATTAATTACAGCAAAAGTTAATAATGAGATTGGTGTGAAATTTGATTGAGTATTATTAAAATTTATTCATTTAGACGTCAATTCAGACGTCAATTCTCAACCGTTTTCCATGTAGTTTTGCAGGCACCATCGGCTGGTTTTACGGCAACTTCCGTCTTAATTTGGCGAAGTTTGATTAATTACTGCAAAAGTTATTAATGAGCTTGGTGTGAAATTTGATTGACTTTTATTAAAAGTTATTCATTTAGACGTCAATTCAGACGTCAATTCACAACCGTTTTCCATGTAGTTTTGCAGGCGACGTTGGCTGTTATTACGGCAACTTCCCTGTAAATTTGGCGAAGTTTGATTAATTACTGCAAAAGTTATTAATGAGATTGGTGTGAAATTTGATCGAGTATTATTAAAAGTTATTCATTTAGACGTCAATTCAGACGTCAATTCTCAACCGTTCTTGATGTAGTTTTGCAGGCACCATCGGCTGGTATTACGGCAACTTCCGTGTAAATTTGGCGAAGTTTGATTTATTATTGCAGAAGTTATTAATGAGCTTGGTGTTAAATTTGATTGACTATTATTAAAAGTTATTCATTTAGACGTCAATTCAGACGTCAATTTTCAACCGTTTTCCATGTAAATTTGGCGAAGTTTGATTAATTACAGCAAAAGTTAATAATGAGATTGGTGTGAAATTTGATTGAGTATTATTAAAATTTATTCATTTAGACGTCAATTCAGACGTCAATTCTCAACCGTTTTCCATGTAGTTTTGCAGGCACCATCGGCTGGTTTTACGGCAACTTCCGTGTAAATTTGGCAAAGTTTGATTAATTACTGCAAAAGTTATTAATGAGCTTGGTGTGAAATTTGATTGACTATTATTAAAAGTTATTCATTTAGACGTCGATTCAGACGTCAATTCACAACCGTTTTCCATGTAGTTTTGCAGGCGACGTTGGCTGTTATTACGGCAACTTCCCTGTAAATTTGGCGAAGTTTGATTAATTACTGCAAAAGTTATTAATGAGATTGGTGTGAAATTTGATCGAGTATTATTAAAAGTTATTCATTTAGACGTCAATTCAGACGTCAATTCTCAACCGTTCTTGATGTAGTTTTGCAGGCACCATCGGCTGGTATTACGGCAACTTCCATGTAAATTTGGCGAAGTTTGATTTATTATTGCAGAAGTTATTAATGAGCTTGGTGTTAAAATTGATTGACTATTATTAAAAGTTATTCATTTAGACGTCAATTCAGACGTTAATTTTCAACCGTTTTCCATGTAATTTTGCAGGCTCCATCGGCTGGTATTACGGCAACTGCCCTGTAAATTTGGCAAAGTTTGATTAATTACTCCAAAAGTTATTAATGAGACTGGTGTGAAATTTGATTGAGTATTTTTAAAAGTTATTCATTTAGACGTCAATTCAGACGTCAATTCTCAACCGTTTTCCATGTGGTTTTGCAGGCGACATCGGCTGTTATTACGGCAACTGCCCTGGACATTTGGCGAAGTTTGATTAATTACTGCAAAAGTTATTAATGAGATTGGTGTGAAATTTGATTGAGTATTATTAAAAGTTATTCATTTAGACGTCAATTCAGACGTCAATTTAAAACCGTTTTCCATGTAGTTTTGCAGGCTCCATCGGCTGTTATTACGGCAACTGCCCTGTAAATTTGGCGAAGTTTGATTAATTACTGCAAAAGTTATTAATGAGATTGGTGTGAAATTTGATTGAGTATTATTAAAAGTTATTCATTTAGACGTCAATTCAGACGTCAATTCTCAACCGTTTCCCATGTAGTTTTGCAGGCAGCATCGGCTGTTATTACGGCAATTTTTCAGTAAATTTGGCGAAGTTTGATTAATTACTGCAAAAGTTATTAATGAGCTTGGTGTGAAATTTGATTGACTATTATTAAAAGTTATTCATTTAGACGTCGATTCAGACGTCAATTCACAACCGTTTTCCATGTAGTTTTGCAGGCGACGTTGGCTGTTATTACGGCAACTTCCCTGTAAATTTGGCAAAGTTTGATTAATTACTGCAAAAGTTATTAATGAGATTGGTGTGAAATTTGATCGAGTATTATTAAAAGTTATTCATTTAGACGTCAATTCAGACGTCAATTCTCAGCCGTTCTTGATGTAGTTTTGCAGGCACCATCGGCTGGTATTACGGCAACTTCCGTGTAAATTTGGCGAAGTTTGATTTATTATTGCAGAAGTTATTAATGAGTTTGGTGTTAAAATTGATTGACTATTATTAAAAGTTATTCATTTAGACGTCAATTCAGACGTTAATTTTCAACCGTTTTCCATGTAATTTTGCAGGCTCTATCGGCTGGTATTACGGCAACTGCCCTGTAAATTTGGCAAAGTTTTATTAATTACTCCAAAAGTTATTAATGAGACTGGTGTGAAATTTGATTGAGTATTTTTAAAAGTTATTCATTTAGACGTCAATTCAGACGTCAATTCTCAACCGTTTTCCATGTGGTTTTGCAGGCGACATCGGCAGTTATTACGGCAACTGCCCTGGACATTTGGCGAAGTTTGATTAATTACTGCAAAAGTTATTAATGAGATTGGTGTGAAATTTGATTGAGTATTATTAAAAGTTATTCATTTAGACGTCAATTCAGACGTCAATTTAAAACCGTTTTCCATGTAGTTTTGCAGGCTCCATCGGCTGTTATTACGGCAACTGCCCCGTAAATTTGGCAAAGTTTGATTAATTACTGCAAAAGTTATTAATGAGATTGGTGTGAAATTTGATTGAGTATTATTAAAAGTTATTCATTTAGACGTCAATTCAGACGTCAATTCTCAACCGTTTTCCATGTAGTTTTGCAGGCAGCATCGGCTGTTATTACGGCAATTTTTCAGTAAATTTGGCGAAGTTTGATTAATTACTGCAAAAGTTATTAATGAGATTGGTGTGAAATTTGATCGAGTATTATTAAAAGTTATTCATTTAGACGTCAATTCAGACGTCAATTCTCAACCGTTCTTGATGTAGTTTTGCAGGCACCATCGGCTGGTATTACGGCAACTTCCGTGTAAAGTTGGCGAAGTTTGATTTATTATTGCAGAAGGTATTAATGAGCTTGGTGTTAAATTTGATTGACTATTATTAAAAGTTATTCATTTAGACGTCAATTCAGACGTCAATTCTCAACCGTTTTCCATGTAGTTTTGCAGGCACCATCGGCTGGTTTTACGGCAACTTCCGTGTAAATTTGGCGAAGTTTGATTAATTACTGCAAAAGTTATTAATGAGCTTGGTGTGAAATTTGATTGACTATTATTAAAAGTTATTCATTTAGACGTCAATTCAGACGTCAATTCTCAACCGTTTTCCATGTAGTTTTGCAGGCAACATCGGCTTTTATTACGGCAACTGCCCTATAAATTTGGCGAAGTTTGATTAATTACTGCAAAAGTTATTAATGAGCTTGGTGTTAAATTTGATTGACAATTATTAAAAGTTATTCATTTAGACGTCAATTCAGACGTCAATTCTCAACCGTTTTCCATGTAGTTTTGCAGGCAACATTGGCTGTTATTACGGCAACTTCCCTTTAAATTTGGCGAAGTTTGATTAATTACTGCAAAAGTTATTAATGAGATTGGTGTGAAATTTGATTGAGTATTATTAAAAGTTATTTATTTAGACTTCAATTTAGACGTCAATTTTCAACCGTTTTCCATGTAGTTTTGCAGGCTCCATCAGCTGGTATTACGGCAACTGCCCTGTAAATTTGGCGAAGTTTGATTAATTACTGCAAAAGTTATTAATGAGATTCGTGTGAAATTTGATTGAGTATTATTAAATGTTATTCATTCAGACGTCAATTCAGACGTCAATTCTCAACCGTTTTCCATGTAGTTTTGCAGGCAACATCGGCTGTTATTACGGCAATTTTCCTGTAAATTTGGCAAAGTTTGATTAATTACAGCAAAAGTTAATAATGAGATTGGTGTGAAATTTGATTGAGTATTATTAAAATTTATTCATTTAGACGTCAATTCAGACGTCAATTCACAACCGTTTTCCATGTAGTTTTGCAGGCGACGTTGGCTGTTATTACGGCAACTTCCCTGTAAATTTGGCGAAGTTTGATTAATTACTGCAAAAGTTATTAATGAGATTGGTGTGAAATTTGATCGAGTATTATTAAAAGTTATTCATTTAGACGTCAATTCAGACGTCAATTCTCAACCGTTCTTGATGTAGTTTTGCAGGCACCATCGGCTGGTATTACGGCAACTTCCGTGTAAATTTGGCGAAGTTTGATTTATTATTGCAGAAGTTATTAATGAGCTTGGTGTTAAATTTGATTGACTATTATTAAAAGTTATTCATTTAGACGTCAATTCAGACGTCAATTCTCAACCGTTTTCCATGTAGTTTTGCAGGCACCATCGGCTGGTTTTACGGCAACTTCCGTATAAATTTGGCGAAGTTTGATTAATTACTGCAAAAGTTATTAATGAGCTTGGTGTGAAATTTGATTGACTATTATTAAAAGTTATTCATTTAGACGTCAATTCAGACGTCAATTCTCAACCGTTTTCCATGTAGTTTTGCAGGCAACATCGGCTTTTATTACGGCAACTGCCCTATAAATTTGGCGAAGTTTGATTAATTACTGCAAAAGTTATTAATGAGCTTGGTGTTAAATTTGATTGACAATTATTAAAAGTTATTCATTTAGACGTCAATTCAGACGTCAATTCTCAACCGTTTTCCATGTAGTTTTGCAGGCAACATTGGCTGTTATTACGGCAACTTCCCTGTAAATTTGGCGAAGTTTGATTAATTACTGCAAAAGTTATTAATGAGATTGGTGTGAAATTTGATTGAGTATTATTAAAAGTTATTTATTTAGACTTCAATTCAGACGTCAATTCTCAACCGTTTTCCATGTAGTTTTGCAGGCAGCATCGGCTGTTATTACGGCAATTTTTCAGTAAATTTGGCGAAGTTTGATTAATTACTGCAAAAGTTATTAATGAGATTGGTGTGAAATTTGATCGAGTATTATTAAAAGCCATTCATTGAGACGTCAATTCAGACGTCAATTCTCAACCGTTTTCCATGTAGTTTTGCAGGCAACATCGGCTGTTATTACGGCAATTTTCCTGTAAATTTGGCAAAGTTTGATTAATTACAGCAAAAGTTAATAATGAGATTGGTGTGAAATTTGATTGAGTATTATTAAAATTTATTCATTTAGACGTCAATTCAGACGTCAATTCACAACCGTTTTCCATGTAGTTTTGCAGACGACGTTGGCTGTTATTACGGCAACTTCCCTGTAAATTTGGCGAAGTTTGATTAATTACTGCAAAAGTTATTAATGAGATTGGTGTGAAATTTGATCGAGTATTATTAAAAGTTATTCATTTAGAC
>CAXHKU010000930.1:0-53893 GCA_964017125.1 Flabesymbios commensalis | reverse complement strand
GTAGTTGCTGCACTCCTGGACAAGCTGTCCTTTCTCTATGCACTTCTCCAGCCTTCCCCCATTGGCATCTAATGCTGACTGGTATATTTATGTAGTTTGCTCCGTTTTCAGACACGCGAGTTGTTGTATCTGCTGCACTCCTGGACAGGATGTCTTTCTCTCCATGGACTTCGTTAGTATTTCACCACTGACATCTCAGGCTGACTTGTATATTAACCCGGCCATTATAAATATTTTAATTCTTTCAGCGCGGGGAACGTCTTTATACGTCCGAATCTACGTCTGTAGACCGTCTTTATACGTCAGAATCTGACGTCTGTAGACGTCAGATACTGACGTATAAAGACGGTCCCCGAACTGAAAGAATTAAAATATTTCTAATGGCCGTAGACCCATAACATAGATATTCAAATGAATGAGAAAGAGATAACTAAGATATTTTTGATGATTTCTAATTGATAAAACCCCTTTAGTCTCAATGGTTTATATGAAAATAAAGGGGTTCATTCTCCATTTAATTGACATCTCAGGCTGATTTGTATGTTGATGTAGCCTGTTATGTGTTATATTGATGTATTTTGTGCTGTGTTCAGACACGCGTGTCCCCTGATAACATAACGTCTGCTGTGTCATCTCTCTAAAGACTACACTCTTTCAGGACACGCGTGTCCCCTGATAACATAATGTCTGCTGTGTCATCTCTCTAAGGACTACACTCTCTGAGGACACGCGTGTCCCCTGATAACATAACGTCTGCTGTGTCATCTCTCTAAGGACTACACTCTCTCAGGACACGCATGTCCCCTGATAACATAACGTCTGCTGTGTCATCTCTCTAAAGACTACACTCTCTCAGGACACGCGTGTCCCCTGATAACATAACGTCTGCTGTGTCATATCTCTAAGGACTACACTCTCTCAGGACACACGCGTGTCCCCTGATAACATAACGTCTGCTGTGTCATCTCTCTAAGGACTACACTCTCTCAGGACACGCATGTCCCCTGATAACATAGCGTCTGCTGTGTCATCTCTCTAAGGACTACACTCTCTCAGGACACGCATGTCCCCTGATAACATAACGTCTGCTCTGTCATCTATCTAAAGACTACACTCTTTCAGGACACGCGTGTCCCCTGATAACATAACGTCTGCTGTGTCATATCTCTAAGGACTACACTCTCTCAGGACACACGCGTGTCCCCTGATAACATAACGTCTGCTGTGTCATCTCTCTAAGGACTACACTCTCTCAGGACACGCGTGTCCCCTGATAACATAACGTCTGCTGTGTCATCTCTCTAAGGACTACACTCTCTCAGGACACGCATGTCCCCTGATAACATAACGTCTGCTGTGTCATCTCTCTAAAGACTACACTCTCTCAGGACACGCGTGTCCCCTGATAACATAACGTCTGCTGTGTCATCTCTCTAAGGACAACACTCTCTCAGGACACGCGTGTCCCCTGATAACATAACGTCTGCTGTGTCATCTCTCTAAGGACTACACTCTCTGAGGACACGCGTGTCCCCTGATAACATAACGTCTGCTGTGCCATATCTCTAAGGACTACACTCTCTCAGGACACGCATGTCCCCTGATAACATAACGTCTGCTGTGTCATCTCTCTAAGGACAACACTCTCTCAGGACACGCGTGTCCCCTGATAACATAACGTCTGCTGTGCCATATCTCTAAGGACTACACTCTCTCAGGACACGCATGTCCCCTGATAACATAACGTCTGCTGTGTCATCTCTCTAAGGACAACACTCTCTCAGGACACGCGTGTCCCCTGATAACATAACGTCTGCTGTATCATCTCTCTAAAGCCTACACTCTCTCAGGACACGCATGTCCCCTGATAACATAACGTCTGCTGTGTCATCTCTCTAAAGACTACACTCTTTCAGGACACGCGTGTCCCCTGATAACATAACGTCTGCTGTGTCATCTCTCTAAGGACTACACTCTCTCAGGACACGCGTGTCCCCTGATAACATAACGTCTGCTGTATCATATGTCTAAGGACTACACTCTTTCAGGACACGCGTGTCCCCTGATAACATAACGTCTGCTGTATCATATGTCTAAGGACTACACTCTTTCAGGACACGCGTGTCCCCTGATAACATAACGTCTGCTGTGTCATCTCTCTAAAGCCTACACTCTTTCAGGACACGCGTGTCCCCTGATAACATAACGTCTGCTGTGTCATCTCTCTAAAGACTACACTCTCTCAGGACACGCGTGTCCCCTGATAACATAACGTCTGCTGTGTCATATCTCTAAGGACAACACTCTCTCAGGTAACATTAACTATGATCTGATGCGTGCACGAAAACCATGCCATCATGCCTGGTGTATACGCCTTATGCCCAGAAATCATTAACAAACTATGTCTATGACCATGACCTATATGATATAAGACCATGCCATCATACCCAGGTATCATTAACTATGAGCTTATCCAAGATCATGCCATCATGGCAATGGCATACGCCTTATGCCCATCAACTATGACCTAACTATGACCATATAAGACCATACTATCAGCATGACCTATGACCATGATCTTTATGGTATAACACCATGCCATCATACACAGGAATCATTAAGCATGACCTGATCCAATTTCATACGGCTTATGTCCATTAACTATGACCTGACTATGACCTATTACGTATATATAAGACTATGCCGTTCAAGTTGATTCTGTAAAACAGTTGTTATACTGCTAACTGTTTCACAGAGTTACCTGTCTTTCACCCACATGATGACTTAGATAGCTGAACTAAACAACAAATTAATCTACATCGGGTACAAGGGGAGTTATGACATAGTTGGATCCCATTATAACCTATTGTTTCATGAACCCCGAACCTCCACACTAAGAGGCCACATACGACATATTGGCAATAAATTGACCATGTATTGAAGTTGTTTTTGCAGGTCATAAAAATCTAACTAAGGATTATACTGAAAATATTACCAGTGATTTTAAATTCCGACGTATGTAAACAGAACGTTTATGTTTATCCAAAGCCTGATATTTGTGCTTTGAATAGAAGGCAGCCTGCGTATTTCCAACGATATGCATTTAAATATTAATTATAATATTATATCATATACACTATATATGTTAATATTCATGGTGTATTTCTGACAGGTAAATTACGACTCACACTTCACTCACACAACAAATGCTGTATTTTCCAAGCAAAAAATATAAAAAGATGTTTTTTTTATTTATGTACTTAACAAATTGTAATAAATGTATTTTATAGATAAAGGTTTGTATATGTACAGTAAGATGACAATAAACACATTTGACATGACACAGGCAAGTGATTGGCTAGATATAATCAATGGTTTACGACCTTCTTATACGGGGCAAAGATAAAAGCGAAAGCTAGAGTCCTTCATCTACAATATGACAGATCTACGACTTCTTAATATCCCCACATCACCGCAACAAGTATCACATCTAGGATACATCTAGGCTACATCTAGGAAATCAATAAGCGACATACAGTGTGACTGTTTCCCAGTATAAACATTTAGGTAGTATGTGATGATTGTCACAGTTCATAATACAGCTCAGTCATTACATATCTGAATGCAATTAAATGCAATACAATGCAATACATTACAATGTAATGTAATACAATGTGATGCGATACAATGCCATGCGATGTAATGTTATCTAATATAGTTGAACGCAATGCAATGCAGTGCAATGCAATGCAATGCAATGCATTGCAATGCAATGTAATGCAATGCAATGCGATGCAATGCAATGCAATGCGATGCAATGCAATGCAATGCACTGCAGTGCAATGCTATGTAATGCGATGCAATGCAATGCAATGCTATACAATACAATACAATACAATAAAATACTATATAATGCAATGGAATGCAATGTACTCATATAATTCAATGTCATATAATCTAATGCAACGCAATATAATGCAATGCATGCACTGTGATACAATGCAGTGCAATGCAATGCAATGTAATGCTGTGCAATGCAAAATGCAAAAAAGTGCATTGCAAATACATGCAATTCAATGCAATGTAACGCAATTTAATGTAACTGTATGCAATGCAAGCAAATGTTATAGCAGCATTGAACCAGCATTGGCAGCATGTGTCGTGTGTGTCAGTTGTATGTTATCACTGATCTCAGTTGTATCTAGTGAGCAGCATTGGGCCAGCATTGAGCCAGCATTGAGCCAGTATTGAGCCAATATTGAGCCAGTATTGAGCCAGCATTGAGCCAGCATTGATCCGGCATTAAACCAGTATTAACCAATATTGAGCCAGTATTGAGCCAACATTGAGCCAGCATTGAGCCGGCATTAAGCCAGCATTGAGCTAGCATTGAGCCAGCATTGAGCCAGAATTAAGCCAGCATTGAGCCAGCATTGAGCCAGCATTGAGCCAGCATTGAACCAGCATTGAGCCAGCATTGAGCCAGCATTAGCCGGCATTAAACCAGTATTGAGCCAATATTGAGCCAGTATTGAGCCAGCATTGAGCCAGCATTGAGACAGTATTGAGCCAGCATTGGGTCAGCATTGAGGCAGCATTGAGCCAGCATTGAGCCAGTATTGAGCCAATATTGAGCCAGTATTGATCCAGCATTGAGCCAGCATTGGTTCTGTGTTGCATGTTATTACTCAGCTCAACCATATCTAGTAAGCCAGCATTGAGCCAGCATTGAGCCAGCATTGAGCCAGCATTGAGCCAGCATTGAGGCAGCATTGAGCCAGTATTGAGCCAGTATTGAGCCAGCATTGAGCCAGTATTGAGCCAGTATTGAGCGTGTATTGAGCCAGCATTAAGCCAGCACTAAGCCAGAATTGAGCCAGCATTGGTCTGTGTTGCATGGTATTACTCAGCTCAACCATATCTAGTAGGCCAGCATTGAGCCAGCATTGAGCCTGCATTGAGCCAGTATTGAGCCAATATTGAGCCAGTACTGAGCCAGCATTGAGCCAGCATTGAACCAGCATTGAGCTAGCATTAAGCCAGCATTGAGCCAGTATATTGAGCCAGTATTGAGCCAGCATTGAGCCAGCCTTGAGCCAGCATTAGTCATGTGTTGCCTGTTATTACTGAGCTCAGCTGGGAGAAGAGGTCTGTATAATTCCTCCATCGATCACTAGAGGTCGCTGCCGAGCCTGATGGTCAAGATGAGCGATAAAACAGGAAAAACGGCGTGGTTGTTTTCCGGGTCAAAGGTCGCTCTGGCACAGATACGCATACACAGCAAGACGTCAACCCATTAAATGTCAGTATGAGTCGGTAAGAGGTAGGGTCTGTTACTACCTAGAAAACATGATGCATTAATTCAATGTTATTTTAATGTTGGTCCACCGTCTGCGTATGGTGTTTGCTGGTTATATAGTTAACTATATAGCTGGGAGGTAAGGTACGGCCCCGTCTCACTTGGCCATCTTTGAACCAGCAGAGCCAGAGCCATTCATCTATTCATTTAATATTCTGGATGTTTTAGGACCACGATTATATGTAAAAACATTGTAAAAATAAACAGACGTTTTTTGCATTATAATCAATCAATCAATCAATCAATCAATCAATCAATCAATCAATCAATCAATCAATCAATCGATCGATCAATCAATCAATCAATCAATCAATCAATCAATCAATCGGCAAATCATTCAATCAATCAATCAATCAACTAATAAATCAATCAATCAATCAGTCAATCAATCAATCAATCAATCAATCAATCAATCAATCAATCAATCAATCAATCAATCAATCAATCAATCAATCAATCAATCAATCAATCAATCAACCAATCAATCAATCAATCAATCAATGTGTTGTCAATCTATTATTCTCAGCATTTTTTAATGGACATTTTTATTGCTCTAAACTATACGATTTATATTTTAAACAACAAACCGAAAAATGCGACCAACCAAGACATCATCATACAAGCCAGTCAGCCGGCCAGCCAGCTATATGGCCAGATCTAAATGCACCTGCTGGTTCAGCATAGCTTCCGGTATTGGTGCGATGCTGGGCCTGCGCCTTTTGCTTGATCTGCAGTTTTCGCAAAGAAGACACAATAGACTTCGCTATCTATGTGTTTTGCTATATGATCAGACAAGCGTGCTTAACGATAACATGAGTATCTGCTCTGGTTGTGGCTCTCAGTTCAGTCTCCTGATACTTTAACTTTACCAACGTGTACAAAAATGGATGTGCCTATTTGGATGTCCAGTGTTGATAATTATGAAACGTATATCAGCTTATAGGCATTAAGATCTCATGATAATGAGAATTCTGTTAACCTAACTAGTTGATCGTATGACGAAATACAAACGTTGTTAATCGTGTGTGTGGTATGTAAAAGGCAGCACTCGTTCAATGGAGAAGGTGTGAGAATTGAGGCGAGTGTTTCAATGAATACCGTTTCCACACAAACTCCTGGTAAATTTGGTGTCTCAGGTCGATTTATACGAAATCTGCCAAATATGGGTGTGTTTATTTCCACATACGTAGACCACGAATACAATATTGATTTGATTCAGCTGATCAAATATACCTTCTTGGTCAGCTTTTTCCGATCGGACAATGTTACTGTACTGTACTGTACTGTACTGTACTGTACTGTACTGTACTGTACTGTACTGTACTGCACTGCACTGCACTGCACTGCACTGCACTGCACTGCACTGCACTGCACTGCACTGCACTGCACTGCACTGCACTGCACTGCACTGCACTGCACTGCACTGCACTGCACTGCACTGCACTGCACTGCACTGCACTGCACTGCACTGCACTGCACTGCACTGCACTGTACTGTACTGTACTGTACTGTCAGTTATTAATTATTCACAGCTGATATAATGTTGGCATTGTGGTTTTGTTTTGTGTTTGCTGGAAAGACCAGGATATTACTATTTCTCGTTTCCATCCCACATCTATGACAGGTTTGCAGTCTTTTTCATTTTTATCGCAGATATATTAATTTGTCTCATTGCATGTGAGATGTATTGAATAGTCTTTGTGCTGCTATTGTAACAGTTGACACTGAAGACAATTAGCTGCCGGATCATGGGTGTATATGAGTGAGTGAGTGAGTGAGTGAGTAAGTAAGTGAGTGAGTGAGTGAGTGAGTGAGTGAGTGAGTGAGTGAGTGAGTGAGTGAGTGAGTGAGTGAGTGAGTGAGTGAGTAAGTAAGTGAGTGAGTGAGTGAGTGAGTGAGTGAGTGAGTGAGTGAGTGAGTGAGTGAGTGAGTGAGTGAGTGAGCGAGCGAGCGAGCGAGCGAGCGAGCGAGTGAGTGAGTGAGTGAGTGAGTGAGTGAGTGAGTGAGTGAGTGAGTGAGTGAGTGAGTGAGTGAGCGAGCGAGCGAGCGAGCGAGCGAGCGAGCGAGCGAGCGAGCGAGCGAGTGAGTGAGTGAGTGAGTGAGTGAGTGAGTGAGTGAGTGAGTGAGTGAGCGAGCGAGCGAGGGAGTTAGTGAGTGAGTGAGTTAGTGAGTGAGTGAGTGAGTGAGTGAGTGAGTGAGTGAGTGAGTGAGTGAGTGAGTGAGTGAGTGAGTGAGTGAGCGAGCGAGCGAGCGAGCGAGCGAGCGAGCGAGCGAGCGAGCGAGCGAGTGAGTGAGTGAGTGAGTGAGTGAGTGAGTGAGTGAGTGAGTGAGTGAGTGAGTGAGTGAGTGAGTGAGTGAGTGAGTGAGTGAGTGAGTGAGTGAGTGAGTGAGTGAGTGAGTGAGTGAGTGAGTGAGTGAGTGAGTGAGTGAGTGAGTGAGTGAGTGAGTGAGTGATATATGTGTATGTTCAGACAAGCGTTCTATCTGATATCATAACAGCTGCTGTCGGACAAGATGTCATTCTTTGTATAGAAGGCAGCAATATTTCAACAGAGCAGTATGACATGTTATATTGACGGTTCTCAGCGGTTTGAAAGAAACGAAAATGTTTCTTCCCCATCCACGTGTAAAAGTCAGTATTTTGGGGAGTCTCTGTGACCGAGAAGTAGTGTGTTCGGCCTCAGACCGCCAGGGCTCGAATTTCAAATCCTGTGTCTGGAGGACAGTGTCATCTCATTCATCTCACCATCCTCAGGAGGTTCTCCTGGCCCAGTTTAGCCTATATGTGCACAAATGTGGCCTAAATCCCGATTCATTTCATTTCATTTTATATTGACGGTATATCAATGTATTTTGCTGTGTGTTCAGATATGTGTTTTCTCAGATATCATAGTCCTCTCTCGGACAATATGTCATTATACTGATATTAAGCTACTCTCTCTCTCTCTAGAATCATTAGCCTTTAGCCGCTACTCGTTTTAACCCTTTAAGGCCCCACGATGCATTAAAGCATCAAGCTACATCCCTGAAAACAGATTTAATTTTCCTGCAACTAAGGAGTTTTAGAAGAAAAAAATCTTAGAAACTGTTGCCAATAGATGACAATTTTCTTTAATTTTTTACTCACTTTAAGTCATCTTTATACTACAAGTCGAGAATTGCGACAGCAATTCGCGGCTTGTAGTGGATAAAGATGACAATGGTAAATTCAGGCCTGAAAGGGTTAAGCCGACCAAATCACTGTGATTGGGAAGCAAAAACTCCTTTAACTCTTTCAGGCCTGAATTTACCAATGTCATCTTCATCCACTACAAGCCGCAAAAAGCTGTCGCAATTCTCGACTTGTAGTGAATGAAGATGACTTGATGTGGTCTAAAAATTAAAGAAAATTGCCATGTATAGGTCAACCAGTTTCATGGAAATTTTCGTTCTAAAACCCTTTGTTGTAGGAAAATTAAGTCTGTTTTCAGGGATGTAAAATGATGCTTTAATGCATCGTGAGGGCTTAAAGGGTTAAACATTAACATTTGCAAATGTTTGGTCTCAAATGAAGCAAATATGAGTAACTTACGCTGCGCCCCTACCAAACGCCGCGCCGCGCAGTGCGACGCGGCGTTCGGTGGGGCCGCACCTTTACGCCCACTTGAGGTTGTGGGATCCCGTTGTGGATGTGTTGAGATTTGACGTTTACGCCTGTAGACGTCAGATTCGCATTCTGTACTATGAATATTGCTTTACGTATCATGTACAATCATGTCAATATCGCGACTGAAAGAAGCCCGAAGCCGGGACTATGCCCCACTCTTATTTCGAATGACTTCAAGGGTTCTTTATAGTGTACTGAAAGAGTAAAAAATATTTATAATGACCGTAGACCCATGACATATACTCGCCGTCAAATTAAAAATAATAAACCAGGATCTCATGATTTTTGGCGAGATCTCCGTCAATTTTGAACCGATTCCCTTGAAATTTTGCAGAGGCCATTTTCTATTAAAATCCTAACAGGTGTGACGGGCAGTAGTGTGATGTACTATGTACATGTTGTACATATGGTACCACAGGTAAGTATACACTTGATGATAATGTCTGTACAACCTGTGTAGTTGATCATGTGTGCAAATCGTATATGCGTGATTCGGATTTTGTTGATGCTGGAAGAATGTGATTGGCTGGGAGGAAACCGCGCGAAATCGTGCGTCTCCGTCGACAAATTCTAGTCACTTTCTCATTTTATCTGGCAGCGTGAAGCTGCAGTTATTAACCATTGACTGTTCGTGATTATTACAGGTTGGTGGCTTGAAGTCACTTTATGGGTTACAGTGATAAACATTGTTTCATCAAATATTGTATTTTAAAAGGTTCAAGTAAAGCCTGATATCAGTTGGATATATATATTAGAATAATTCGAATATTATTTACCGTAACACACGGTTTAATTAACCCTGTATTAGGACTTCTCATTTTATCTGGCAGCGTGAAGCTGCAGTTATTAACCATTGACTGTTCGTGATTATTACAGAATACATGTGAATAAAGACTGTGCAGAGATACCCTTTGTTTATGTGTTGATGCCATGGCAACACCGCCAGCCATCTGGTCCACCCCCTGCCTATGCCCTTAAAAGCTTTAGTTCCGGATCTTCAACCCACGAAAATGAAGTCACGGAAGTGTGGTTTGCAGCTAGCCGGGAGAATAAATCCCACCCGTGACATCTGGCGCCCAAGTGCAAGGATCCATGAAATGAAGCAGTGAGTGAAGGCAAGGAGTTTGGACAAGTTCCAGGAAGGATGAGTTCGACAAACCATCATGGTCATGTGACATGTCGGTAGAAGACCGTCAATACAGTGTGTGTGCTTCAGGTGTACGCCATCATGACCTCAGAGATGTGTAGCCTTGTGGGTACAGCGTCGTTTGTGTAAAGGCAAGTGTATACGTTTTTTCGTCAAAGTGACAGTTGTGTCAGTCTATGGGCCCATAGCATGTTTGTCGTGTGTAAACTGTAAAGGTGGTTTATACAAGGCAATACGGTATTCTGTCAGGAGAGGTGTGTGACATACAGTGAGGTGTTAAAATAACTCCTCACGCGTGTGTATGTCATGTTGATCTCTCATAGTTGGCGTGATTTAATAATTTATATATTTGCATCTTGACATTGACTGTACGGCGTGTACGGCTAGTGAGGCGGTATGGGTTTTCTGTGCAGATATTTTGTGCAGTATTGCCTGTATCAGTAACTTTGATAGCGAGGCTGACAGCTGTCAGTATAGTTTTTTGTGACAGTTAGGCCTAGTATTAAAATTAGCAGTCTTCAGTGAATTTCTACACGAGTTCTACATTACCCAGTCTACAGTAACGTTACCGGACTTGTTTGAGGCTTTTTCATATTATTATAAGCCAGGACTGATGAATCCAGTGTTAGTTTAGATGATAGTGTGTTGCTATGTGGAACTAGAACCTACAGATCTAATTGTGAACTGAAGTTTATAATTGTGATTTGACAGAATATAGTACTTAATTTGTTAGGTTGATTATATTGTAAATTGAGTTCTGTGAATTATAATATATTACAGAATCTGAGAAAAGATTAATTGTGGGTTAGATTCACTTGTGTTTCTAGCTCAGAACTTATCTATTTTTCTGAGGTTTAGCCTATCAGTTTGTGTATTGTATTTTTTCTCATGAAAACCATGATGTCTGGTTAAATCTCTCCCCATTTCAGAGGCTGTTGACATTGTTGGAGGATGGAGAATGCTGTCAGTGTCATAATCCCATTTCACTATTGCACTTAACCCTTCCCCCCCCCCTATTTTTCCTATATACTAATTCCCCCCATTGTTCATTGTCTGATTAATTCAAATGAGAAATATTGTGGGTACAGTTGATAATTAATGGTTTGAAAATGTGGTGACAGGCATATAAACCTGTTCACTAATGATATTTTCTTGACAAACCGGTTAGTTTTTCATGTCGATTTTTCATGTTGAACATTGAACGAGTAGTCTAGTCGGTTACAGTGACTTTTTTTGTGACCTTGCTCATATTTATCATATTTGAAGGGTGAATTAGTTATCGTTCAATAATTTTATCAGACAGAAGCAAGCTTAATGTGTAATAAATAATGTCTGAAATTTAGAGGTGAATTTCAGAGCTCCCCAGGTTCTGACCGGTTTATATTGGCCAATGACCCGGTGCAGTTTTTAAAAGACTTAGTATTTTAATATCTGCGCCAGCGAATGGTAGCTTGTTCACCAATTATTGTTCTAATATTTTGCATTATTGAACTGAACTTGGTCATTAGACTTGCTTCACCTTTGTTTTTTTAAACCACCAACCTGTTAACCGGAAGCCTGTTAGGTAATTTATTGACATATAATTTTTGTGTCATACATTCAGTGGGTTTGGTCCTTGTGTTTTTTTCAACGAAAGGGTGATTTATTGTATCGCTGCTGTTTGTTGATTGCTGCTTGGGTGGATGAATTGTGTATTCTGATTACATGTTTTTTTTTCCAAATGTGAATAAAAAATAAAAATGCAGGTCACACTACAGCACCCAGGTGATGGTTCTTCTGAGCCTAATGGACAAGGTTTGTATGGTACAGTATTTATATGGTGATGCACTTTGCCGTTATTTTGTGATTCAACGACTTTGTTGTTGTTGAACCGACACTTCAATAAATTAAATTTTATTGAATTGTCTGGTGACATTGTGTATTGAACAGTATAGTTCAAGTGATATTTTTTCAGGTGAGTTATAGGCCCCCTATGTGTTTGCTAGCTAGCTCTAATTTGAGTTACTAGTTTTATTGTATTCATTTTATGACCTATACCGTGATTCTGATGGCCATTTGCGATTGTATTCGTCGAATCATTTGAGTTAGTCTATTACGGTTTAACTTGTACTTTTACGATTCGCAGTATATGCGATTGCAATTGTCGAATCATTTTTGAGTAATTCGATTACGGTTTTGACTTGTATTTTTTCTGATTGTCCAACTTGCATCAATTATGGCAGATGTCAATAAATTGTTGCAGGACATAGGCAAGTTGTCGCCCGCTGATAAAGAAATAATTTCTCAGGCGTGCGGCGGGAGCCTTGTGAAGGAGGAGAAGGATGGCGCGAGTACGTTTTCATGTGACCGTAATTCGCAAGCGCGTATTTCCACGTTCTCTGGCAATGGGAACAAAGGCGAAGTTAGTTTTGTGCAATGGCGCTTTGAGGTACGCGGTCTGGTACGAGACGAGATCTTTTCCGAGCCTGTCATCGTACAGACTCTACGCCGATCTCTTCGTGGCACCGCCGCCGACGTTCTCCTGCACATGGGCGAGTCAGTCAAAATTGACGAGGTGATCGATAAGATGGACAAGGTGTTCGGAAATATTTTGCCATCCGAAGCTGTACTCGAGCAGTTTTATTCCGCAAAACAGCTCGCGGCGGAGTCAGTTGCAGTCTGGGCGTGCAGACTTGAGGACATTTTATCGAAGTTGAAGACCCCTTTGTTTTCTAAAGACGTAACGAAGTCTATGCTCAGGACTAAATTTTACTCGGGCTTACGGCCGGGGTGTTTGAAAAACGCGTTGCGCCATAGCTTTGACGGCGGTTCAAATTATGACGATTTGTTGGTTGCGGCTCGTGTAGCTGAGCTCGAAGAAGAGCAGGAGAAGAAAGCTACAGCGCGGGCACAGCAGTCTGTTGTGGTCGATACGGGCATGGCGGCTAAGTTGGATAAGGTGTTAGCTAGCCTCGAGACGATGCAGAGCAGGTTGGATCGTTTAGAGCGGAAGGAGCAAAGACCTCCACCGTCCCAGCCACCGAATAAGCAACGTACCCGATCGTTCACCGGTAACTGCTACGGGTGCGGTCAGACTGGACATATAAAATCGCGGTGTCCTTTAAACGCGCAGCAGTCTGCTTCGGGGGGCGGAAAGTAGGCCGATATTCATCTAGCCCCGAATCAACCGTAAACCGTTTAGTAGGCCAGGCTAACGAAGTTGATATGTGTATAAGTGGCACTGATACCCGAGAGTCAAAATTGACGAGGTGATCGATAAGATGGACAAGGTGTTCGGAAATATTTTGCCATCCGAAGCTGTACTCGAGCAGTTTTATTCCGCAAAACAGCTCGCGGCGGAGTCAGTTGCAGTCTGGGCGTGCAGACTTGAGGACATTTTATCGAAGTTGAAGACCCCTTTGTTTTCTAAAGACGTAACGAAGTCTATGCTCAGGACTAAATTTTACTCGGGCTTACGGCAGGGGTGTTTGAAAAACGCGTTGCGCCATAGCTTTGACGGCGGTTCAAATTATGACGATTTGTTGGTTGCGGCTCGTGTAGCTGAGCTCGAAGAAGAGCAGGAGAAGAAAGCTACAGCGCGGGCACAGCAGTCTGTTGTGGTCGATACGGGCATGGCGGCTAAGTTGGATAAGGTGTTAGCTAGCCTCGAGACGATGCAGAGCAGGTTGGATCGTTTAGAGCGGAAGGAGCAAAGACCTCCACCGTCCCAGCCACCGAATAAGCAACGTACCCGATCGTTCACCGGTAACTGCTACGGGTGCGGTCAGACTGGACATATAAAATCGCGGTGTCCTTTAAACGCGCAGCAGTCTGCTTCGGGGGGCGGAAAGTAGGCCGATATTCATCTAGCCCCGAATCAACCGTAAGCCGTTTAGTAGGCCAGGCTAACGAAGTTGATATGTGTATAAGTGGCACTGATACCCGAGCATTACTTGACACTGGTTCCATGGTAAGCACGATTTCCGAAAGTCTCGTCGGCAAGTTGAAGTTACAGGTTAAAGCGCTCGACGACTTGATTCGGATCGAGGGTGCTGGTGGGCACAACATTCAGTACCTGGGCTACGTGGAAGCTGAAATTAAATTTGCGGACTTGCCCGTGGAATCAGCTTGTGCCTTATTTTTAGTTGTTCCGGACACAGTCTATCATAGCTCCGTACCTGTTCTCGTCGGAACAAATATTTTACGCTCTGTTTTACCGTCCATTACCCGTGATATATCTACCGCTTGGCGTCTCGTTGGTCGAAGTTTGTCTGCGCAGGACAAGCTTAATAGCTGTCGAGCTAGTCTTGGACAAGTAAAGACGACCAAGGCGGTTACTATTCCTGCTGGTAGCAGGGTTATGATTAACGGTTTAACTCGTGCTGCATCGGCCACGTGCATGAAAATTAGTGTGCTCATGGAGGATTCTGACACCTCGAGACTTCCGGGTGGGCTAATATTAACCCCTGGCCTCCGCTTTCTGAAACCCGCTAGTTCAGTGAAAAGGGTGGCTGTTGAGGTCTCGAACGTGTCAGGACACACAGTGACTCTCCCCGCGAAGAGCTGTTTGTGTGAGCTACATCACGTTGATGTGGTACCTCCGGAAGAGACAGTGGCCGATGACATGCGTCCGAGTGAGGATTTCCGTGATAAGTTTTTAGAGTCTCTGCAGACGAACTTGCAGTCTGACCAAGTCCAGGATGTCTGGAAGATGATAGGTCGCTATGCTGATGTTTTTTCACAGCATGACATGGACTTGGGTCACGCCAAGTCGGTGACGCATCGTATTCGCCTGACCGATGACACTCCGTTTAAGGAACGGCCGAGGCGTATTCCTCCCAACATGATTGAGGACGTGCGTAAACATCTTCAGGAGATGGCCGACTTGGGCGTGATTCGTCGTTCAAATAGTCCTTATGCGTCCAACATTGTTTTAGTTAAGAAAAAGGATGGTAGCCTCCGTTTTTGCATAGACTTAAGGCGTCTAAATTCCGTGACGATAAGGGACGCGTATTCTCTACCTCGGATAGATGAGTCGCTAGATGCGCTCGGTGGAGCTCGCTGGTTCTCTACACTTGATTTAAAAAGTGCGTACTGGCAGGTCGAGCTCGAGGAGGAGGACAAAGAGAAGACCGCGTTCACGGCTGGCGCTTTAGGTTTCTGGGAATGTAATGCCATGCCTTTTGGGTGCACTAATGCCCCAGCCACATTCCAGAGGCTAATTGAATCCTGCATGGGAGACTTGTATCTGTCTTCATGCCTATTGTACCTGGACGATATTGTAGTGTTCAGTAACACGTACGAAGAACACATCGAAAAGCTTGAAGCAGTTTTTGAGCGTCTTCGTCAGAACGGTCTGAAACTAAAGCCGAGTAAGTGTTGTTTCTTTCAACATAGAATCAAATACCTGGGACATGTTTTCTCAGACGAAGGAGTGGCGACCGATCCGGATAAGATAACAGCGGTGAAGGCGTGGCCAGTGCCCACTACGGCCGAAGAACTGCAAAGTTTTATCGGATTTGTCGGATTTTATCGCCGTTTTATTAAACATTTTTCCAAAATAGCCCGCCCGTTACATGATGCACTACAGAGGAGCGGAATCCAATCGACTAACCGGAAGGGTCATCGCCGTAGATCGACCCCGGTTGAGTGGAATCCGGCTCAGCAAGAGGCGTTTGATAAACTCATCGAGGCGTGTACGACAACCCCAGTGTTGGCGTTCGCCGATTTTAAGAAACCTTTTAAAGTGTACACTGACGCTAGTCTCGAGGGCCTAGGAGCTGTTCTGTATCAGGAACAGGATGGGCGTGACAGGGTGATTGCATATGCGAGTCGTCGCCTTAGCAAGGCTGAAAAAAACTACCCTGTTCACAAGCAGGAATTTCTAGCTCTTAAATGGGCTGTAACCAAGAAATTCGCTGACTACCTGATAGGCTCGAGCTTTACAGCGTTTACTGATAACAACCCCCTAACCTACGTCCTTGGTTCGGCCAAGTTGGACGCGACCGGTCATCGTTGGGTCGCCCAACTTGCCAACTTTAACTTTGACATTAAATATCGCTGCGGTAAGGCTAATATCGACGCGGATTCTTTATCGCGAATTAAGTGGCCAAGCGATTTGACAAGTATGGCGACTGCAGAAGTTGTTGACTCTGTGTTACGGTCCACTAAAGTAGACGTTCCTTTAGCCGAGGTTAGGTGCTTTAGTGGGTTGGCCTTTGCTAATGATCCAGCAAATGTGATCCTACCCTCCTCGGGTATCAAGAATATTAACTGGTCTGAGGAGCAGCGTAAAGACGTCGCGATTAATATCCTAGTTGAGCATGTGGGTGGTAAACCCCTCAACCCAGACCAAAAAAAGAACCCTCACGTTAAGCGACTGTTGCGCCATCGCAAGCGCCTTATCATGAAAGATAATGTCCTTTGTCGCCAGCGGCAAGTAGAAGGAGAGATGATGTTCCCGATGATATTGCCACCAGAGTATCATAATCGTGCTCTGAAGGGATGCCACGACAAAGTGGGTCATATGGGTAGAGAACGAACGTTGTCCCTTTTGCGTGACCGTTTTTACTGGTCATCTATGTCCGAAGACACTGCCGCCTACATAGCGAAGTGCGACCGTTGCCTGCGACGTAAAGCAGTGCAGGACCGAGCAGCTTTGGTAAATATTACTACCACCCAGCCGTTGGAAATGCTGTGTATTGATTTTCTCTCTCTAGAACCCTCTAAGGGTGGAGTAGAAAATGTTCTTGTGGTGACAGATCACTTTACGCGTTATGCACAGGCATTTCCCACTCGCAACCAAACGGCTCGTACCACTGCTCGAATCCTTTTCGAGAATTATATAATCCATTATGGATTTCCAGCCCGATTCCATTCGGATATGGGCCGTAATTTTGAAAGTGCCACTATAAAGCATCTCTGTCAGCTCGCTGGGATTGAAAAATCTCGTACGACGCCGTATCATCCGATGGCTAATGGTCAAGTAGAGCGATTTAATCGCACGCTCCTAGACATGCTTGGCACGATGGACAAAGCCCAGAAAACCGACTGGAAAAAGAATGTGCCAGCTCTCACCCACGCCTACAACTCCACAAGACATGAGTCAACCGGCTATTCACCTTTTTTTCTCATGTTTGGGCGTCATCCGCGGCTCCCTGTGGACTTGCTGTTTCGAAGGCAGGGTGATGAGGCTGAACAGCAAAATTACACCGATTATGTAGCTGGTCTGAGAAAACAGCTAGAATATGCGTATTCGTTAGCTTCGTCTAGCATAGCGAAGTCGCAGCTGCATAACAGCCAAAACTACAACAAGAAGGTACGTGGTACTTGTGTAGAGGTAGGGGATCGCGTGCTAGTGAGAAACGTGGGTGTGCGTGGCAAGCACAAAATAGCAGACCGGTGGGAGGAGGAGGTATTTGTTGTCCTGGGCAAACCGAACCCAGAGATTCCTGTCTACACAGTGAAACAGGAAAACGGCAAAGGTCGTACTAGGGTCCTTCACCGTAACTTGCTGCTGCCAATAAACCACGTTCCGCCGGCTAAACAGAGGGAGACTTTAACCCCTGTTGCGGTCGTTCTAGAGGAGACTGAGGGCCAGGTTACTGTCTCTGATGAAGAAGATAGTATGTCGGTAGTTTCGGACGATTCAGATATCGGTCCACCGTTGCTGCGGCCACGTCGTCAGTTGGCTAATCAACCACCTCGTGTGATTGAGCCGGAGTTAGTAGTCCAACCTCCTGTAAACCAGCCCGTACCTGAACCCCCTGCAACCCCCGAGGTTCTTCGACCCATTATTAATATCGCCACCCCTATAGGTGAGGCGGAGGCTCTTCCTCCTGCTGATGATCCAGTGATAGCAGATGATCTGCGTGTACCCCCTGTGGTCCAGGATCATAGCCCCATAACCTCTAGTGGGGAATCAGAACACGAATCACCCCCACCTAGACGATCGCGTAGGAACCGGCGGCCTCCGGATAGGTATTCTTCAGATACTTACCAAGTATCCCAGCAGCGTAGTCTGTCTGGATTGGAACAGCGAGTGGCGTTGCTACGGGATATTGGTCGTTTATTGCTAGAGACCGGTGGTTCCACGAAAGAACACTTTGTGTAGCCAAGTGTTTAGCGGATTTTAATAAATTGTTATATGTAAATATTTTGAATGTAAATTTAGTGCCCACGTGGATAATCCAGCTGACATGATGCCAGGTAAGAATTAGTAAGTGTAATTGGCGGTGAAAATCTGGTATTTAACCAGTATAGTGCAAGTGTGAGGACACCCTTTCTCGAAAGGAGGAAGTATGTGACGGGCAGTAGTGTGATGTACTATGTACATGTTGTACATATGGTACTACAGGTAAGTATACACTTGATGATAATGTCTGTACAACCTGTGTAGTTGATCATGTGTGCAAATCGTATATGCGTGATTCGGATTTTGTTGATGTTGGAAGAATGTGATTGGCTGGGAGGAAACCGCGCGAAATCGTGCGTCTCCGTCGACAAATTCTAGTCACTTTCTCATTTTATCTGGCAGCGTGAAGCTGCAGTTATTAACCATTGACTGTTCGTGATTATTACAGGTTGGTGGCTTGAAGTCCCTTTATGGGTTACAGTGATAAACATTGTTTCATCAAATATTGTATTTTAAAAGGTTCAAGTAAAGCCTGATATCAGTTGGATATATATATTAGAATAATTCGAATATTATTTACCGTAACACACGGTTTAATTAACCCTGTATTAGGACTTCTCATTTTATCTGGCAGCGTGAAGCTGCAGTTATTAACCATTGACTGTTCGTGATTATTACAGAATACATGTGAATAAAGACTGTGCAGAGATACCCTTTGTTTATGTGTTGATGCCATGGCAACACCGCCAGCCATCTGGTCCACCCCCTGCCTATGCCCTTAAAAGCTTTAGTTCCGGATCTTCAACCCACGAAAATGAAGTCACGGAAGTGTGGTTTGCAGCTAGCCGGGAGAATAAATCCCACCCGTGACACAGGGGTAAAAATTTCGCAGAATAATATTCATTATTTCAAAAGTTAGACCATTTGCCATGTCATAAAATGCTAAAATTAGTTTAATGGGTTTATAGAGGGACGTCGTAATTTCAATTCATTACATGTCAAATGGTCTAACTTTTGAAATACGCTATATAATTTTACGAAATTTTCAGGGCTGTCAGGATTTGAATAGAGAATGGCCTTTGCAAAATTTGAAGAAAATCGGTGTAGAATTGACGGAGAAATCGCCGAAAATCATGCGATCCTGGTTAATTTGACGGCGAGTAGAGGTATTGAAATGAAGCGGAAAGACATTTATGATAATTTCAAATTGAAAAATCTTTAGTCTCTCTGGTGTATACAAAAATATATCGGCGCTTTAAGGGATGGACGGGGGCCCTAGGGTAGTGGTTAGCACCGCTGCCTTTCACGCCAGAGTTCGGGGTTCGGTTCCCGGTCTCGGCGGTTTGAAAGAAACAAAAAATGTTTCTTCCCCATCCACGTGTGAAAGTCAGTATTGTGGGGAGCCTCCGTGACCGAGAGGTAGCGTGCTCGGCCTCAGACCGCCAGGGCTCGAATTTCTAATCCTGTGTCCGGAGGACAGTGTCATCTCAATCATCTCACCATCCTCAGGAGGTTCTCCTGGCCCAGTTTAGCCTATATGCGCACAAAGGTGGCCTAAAGCCCGATTCATTTCATTTGCTTTAAGGGGTTTGAACCCTCACGATGCATTAAAGCATCATTTCGCATCTCTGAAAAATAACTTAATTTCTTAAAACGTAGTGATTTTAGAACGAAAATTTTCAGGTAAACGTTACAAAAATAACAGTATATTTTTTCATTTGTCACCCACTTTAATTCATTTTCATCCACTACAATTCGGCAGCAATTCACGGCTTGTAGTGGATGAAGATGACAATGGTAAATTCAGGCTTGAAAGGGTTAATATATAACTGAGCAAGAAAAGAGTTAATTATAATGAGTGAACATCCAGTAATCATCCCCAACCACATCCCAGCAACCACGAGACGTTAAAGGAGCATCCTGTTGATCCTGCCATTTGAAATAGAGCTTACGATAAGATATGCATATGGCACTGCTGTTTGGTCGATAAAGGCTCAAATCGGTATGCGCCGCCAGATACAGGCCGAGCCGAAGGCGACTTCCTGTATGGGCGACAAGTACCGATCTGAGCCTTTATCGACCAAAAAGATGTACCATATGCATTTTATCGTACGACCACCCACATGTTTAACTGATAATTAAAATATTTAGACTACAATGCGTCAGTATAACGTAAATAATTCGCAGCCGGAGCACAAGTTTTGGTCGATACAGGAAGTTATCAGCACGAGTCTCGTGGTCGATAACACGATAATTCTGAAAGATTGGATAAAGCTGTATCCATTAAACCTGGGAAACTGGAGCAAGCAGGTCTAGTGGGTGAGAGAATAGAGAAAACATCAATTCGGGGCAAATGGTTAAGCTTGTCTGGCAGTAATCACAAGGAATTCAGAACCTCAGGGATAGTGAGCGGAAATCAAAGCTACCTTAAACTGAGATAAATATTATGCATATCTTAAATAATGGTTACATATGGTTTTTATACCACAAAATATATCTTTACGCTGAGCGTCACAGGTTTATGTGCTCCGTGTAGATAAGGTGTTTTTGTGCTGAGCGTCACAGGTTTATGTGCTCCGTGTAAGTAAGGTGTTTATGTGCTGAGCTTCACAGGTTTATGTGCTCCGTGTAAATAAGATGTTTTTGTGCTGAGCGTCATAGGTTTATGGGCTCCGTGTAAATAGGGTGTTTTTTGTGCTGAGCGTCACAGGTTTATGTGCTCCGTGTAGATAAGGTGTTTTTGTGCTGAGCGTCACAGGTTTATGTGCTCCGTGTAAATAAGGTGTTTTTGTGCTGAGCGTCACAGTTTTATGTGGTCTGTATGTTTTGACTGGCAGCAAACGGTAGTGGATCGCCTGTGTCTAACAGTTTGAATTTTGTATGCTATAAGTATAAGATTGGTAAGTCAGACCTGCCTCACCTTTCACCACAATGTGTGAAGCAGGTAGTACATTCACATCATCGAGCCATGGATAATTTAGCCAATAAACAGAATTCATTGCAAATATTTTAAATTATATGAACTCGCACAGGTTTTTGAATAGCGCATAGTTTGAAGACATTTTGAATTTTGTTTGCTATGATTAATATTTAAATTGATTTATCTGTTTGTATATGCTATGTTCCAAGAGTACGATCAATAAACTAAGATTTGTGTAAATAGGGCGTTTCTGTGTTGAGCGTCACAGGTTTATGTGGTCTGTATTTGTGTAAATAGGGCGTTTCTGTGTTGAGCGTCACAGGTTTATGTGGTCTGTTTTTGTGTAAATAGGGCGTTTCTGTGTTGAGCGTCACAGGTTTATGTGATCTGTTTTTGTGTAAATATGGCGTTTCTGTGTTGAGCGTCACAGGTTTATGTGGTCTGTTTTTGTGTAAATAGGGCGTTTCTGTGTTGAGCGTCACAGGTTTATGTGGTCTGTTTTTGTGTAAATAGGGCGTTTCTGTGCTACGCGTCACAGGTTTATGTGGTCTGTATTTGTGTAAATAGGGCGTTTCTGTGCTGAGCGTCACAGGTTTATGTGGTCTGTATTTGTGTAAATAGGGCGTTTCTGTGTTGAGCGTCACAGGTTTATGTGGTCTGTTTTTGTGTAAATAGGGCGTTTCTGTGCTACGCGTCACAGGTTTATGTGGTCTGTATTTGTGTAAATAGGGCGTTTCTGTGCTATGCGTCACAGGTTTATGTGGTCTGTTTTTGTGTAAATAGGGCGTTTCTGTGTTGAGCGTCACAAGTTTATGTGGTCTGTATTTGTGTAAATAGGGCATTTCTGTGCTGAGCGTCACAGGTTTATGTGGTCTGTATTTGTGTAAATAGGGCGTTTCTGTGCTACACGTCACAGGTTTATGTGGTCTGTTTTTGTGTAAATAGGGCGTTTCTGTGCTGAGCGTTACAGGTTTATGTGGTCTGTATTTGTGTAAATAAGGCGTTTCTGTGCTGAGCGTCACAAGTTGATGTGGTCTATAAATGATATATATTTATTGAGCGATGGTTGAATACGTACAGTAAGATGGCATTGCACCAGATCGACACAGAGATAGATGGATTGTATGAATGGCGTCCTTCATATCCTTCATATCAAATGGGTAAAACTGAAGGCTAGAGTCCTTCAATTACAATATGACAGATCTATGACTTCTTATATCCCCACATCACCGCAACAAGTATAAGTACCTGATGGAGGCTGTATCTAGGAAATCAATGAACGACATTCAGTGTGGCTGATTCCCCGCATAAACACTTCTGTAGTAAATGGTGATTGTCACAGCTCATCGTACAGTTTAACAAATACATATGTAAATGCAATACAATGCAATGCAATTTAATACAATACTTCATGTGTGGTATAATATACTTTGCTGTGGGTTGGCGCTGTACAATGTTTTAGAATCACAGATCAGTCCCAACAAAACTTACTTCAAATGCTGGCGAAATGATGGGTCAGCGGCGTCACTGGTGTGCCGTCATTGAGTCGATATATTATGTCTGAGCACAGCTACATCTAGTGGCCAGCATTGACCAGGCATAGCTTATTAGCTCACTGCCTGGCTGGCTGGCTGCCTGGCTGGCTGACTGCCTAGCTGGCTGGTTGACTGATTACCTGATTAGCTGACATATTGGTAGCTTATTAGCTCATTAGCTGGCTGGCTGGCTGACTGATTGTTTTACTAGCTGACATCTTGTTAGCTTAATATCTCACTGGCTGTCTGGCTGACAGATTACCTGACTAGCTGACATCCTGGTAGCTTATTAGCTCACTGGTTAACTGACATATCGGTAGCTTGTTTTGCTCACTGGCTGGCTGATTGATTTCCTGACTAGCTGACATCTTGCTAGCTGGCTGATTGTTTGTCTGACTGGCTGGCTAGTTGCCTGGCTAGCTGGCTGGCTGACATGTTGACTGACCAGCTGAGATATTGGTAGCTTATTAACTCACTGGCTGGCTGGCTATTATTTCTCCAGTGCTTCCGCCCGTGTTCTGAACACTATTAGAAAAATCTGACTTAGATAATGATTTAAAAAGCAGTTTGGATAATGAAGGATATATTTTGTAGAAAAAAATTGTTTACATAGGTTATATTTGGACTATTTTGTTGAACGGAGACCAGATCGGAGCAGAATATTAAATAATGGGCTGCATTGAAGGCTAGTGGATACACCTTCTGGAGCTGCATAACTTGAGCGTCTAATGATATACCAATGGTTTTGGTAATTACATTGGGATATGTAGGTATCTGTAACTGACAGACACTCGATGTTTTGCTCATTGCTGGTTTCCAGAATTGAACCTGCAAAGCTAAACATTTTGTATCGTCTGAACATTCGTCTGGGCAATGAGATGGAATAATCTTTGGTAAAGGCATTCATTTTTTATGCAGGATGTTTAAGGATTGATTATAAGCAAAACAATAAAAAGTTATTTTGCACTATAATTAATCAATCAATCAATCAATCAATCAATCAATCAATCAATCAATCAATCAATCAATCAATCAATCAATCAATCAATCAATCAATCAATCAATCAATCAATCAATCAATCAATCAATCAATCAATCAATCGATCGATCGATCGATCGATCGATCGATCGATCGATCGATCGATCAATCAATCAATCAATCAATCAATCAATCAATCAATCAATCAATCAATCAATCAATCAATCAATCAATCAATCAATCAATCAATCAATCAATCAATCAATCAATCAATCAATCAATCAATCAATCAATCAGCTAACTTATTTATTAATCAATTAATCAACTAATTGTTTGATTATGAATCAGTCAATTAGTATATAGTCTTAGCTATGTAATATAAGTGTTTCACCCATTTTATTCATCGTACAATGCAGTGCCTTATTTATGGTTTTACTTGAGTGATAGCGTTCATAATTGTACTTCCTAAACAAAACAGTTGCATCTAAGGCGTTGAAAGGAAAGGATTTCTCATGAAAATAAAAAATCAATTTCTGTTGAGCTTCAATTACAGCTCCAACGTGTTTGCTACATGTTTCCAATAAAGAAAGATCCAAAATCTGCCACGTACCCGTCGTAAAATTTGTGTTAAGCGTCCATTATTTCTCCAGCGTGTCTGCTAACATAAATAAATGTCTTACATCCGCCACGTTTTGGGCACTGTCTGCAATCCCCGAGAATTGAGCTATGGAGAATTCATAGGAGGTAATTGAAGGTCAACATGAAAGACGTGAGGTCATGTGACTAGCGGCGGGAGGTGACGAGAGTTGATGAGAACACGTTGGCAGACCACTAATGCTAACCGGCGACGAGTGAAGGTCAAGGGGTCACAGCTCACTTGACCTTTATAATAACAGGTCACTTGATCTTGGCTACTAAGATCAAGAAAAACATGGATAAATTGATCGACGCTAGATTAATGCTATTCCACCATCTGTGATGCTGTCCCAACATTCAGCCAACACCAGTCATTGTCATTGTAACCCATGTTAAATTAATGCTAGTCCACCGTCTGTGGTGCTGTCCCAACATTCAGCCAACACCACTCATTGTCATTGTAACCCATGTTAAATTAATGCTAGTCCACGATCTGTGATGCTGGCCAACATTCAGCCAACACCAGTCATTGTCTTTGTAACCCATGCTAAATTATTGTAGGTCCACGATCTGTGATGCTGCTCAACATTCAGCCAACACCAGTCATTGTCTTTGTAACCCATGTTAAATTAATGTTGGTCCACGATCGGTGATGCTGGCCACCATTCAGCCAACACCAGTCATTGTCTTTGTAACCCATGTTAAATTAATGTTGGTCCACGATCTGTGATGCTGGCCAACATTCAGCCAACACCACTCATTGTCATTGTAACCCATGCTAAATTAATGTAGATCCACGATCGGTGATGCTGGCCAACATTCAGCCAACACCACTCATTGTCATTGTAACCCATGTTAAATTAATGCTAGTCCACGATCTGTGATGCTGGCCAACATTCAGCCAACACCACTCATTGTTATTGTAACCCATGCTAAATTATTGTAGGTCCACGATCGGTGATGCTGGCCAACATTCAGCCAACACCAGTCATTGTCTTTGTAACCCATGCTAAATTAATGTTGGTCCACGATCTGTGATGCTGGCCAACATTCAGCCAACACCACTCATTGTCATTGTAACCCATGCTAAATTATTGTAGGTCCACGATCGGTGATGCTGGCCAACATTCAGCCAACACCAGTCATTGTCTTTGTAACCCATGCTAAATTAATGTTGGTCCACGATCTGTGATGCTGGCCAACATTCAGCCAACACCACTCATTGTCATTGTAACCCATGCTAAATTATTGTAGGTCCACGATCTGTGATGCTGGCCAACGTTCATCCAACCTATATTTTATTTAGACTTTTAAGTAAATTTCAATTCAGAGTTAGGAAAGTCTAGTCTGCTAAACACTCCCATCCTTTCTTTAAATATTGTCTTTCATCCCCTCTCAATGTCTTATCTTCTAACGTTTTCTTTTCCTTTGAACACCCGTTCTGCACACAGCAAATCCTACCCTTTCTTACACCACCCTAGAGGTTGTGATATTTATCGTACCATTCAACCGTCTCAAAGACACAACGCCAGCACATCAATTCTAAAAAGAAGACATTTAAATTAGTTCATAAGTATCCAGAACTAGAACATAAGCCTATTGGAATATTTCAATGTGTCCTCTTCGTCAATAACCCCTGCCACAAAAGTGGATATTGTTTCGGTTGTATTTTAAGCCTGTTTAGCAATAAATACAGCTCTTGCCAGATAACAATATTATTAACATCTATGAGATTGTGCTTGGAGCTTCATTGATGGAAAACTGCAACCAGTCCTCATGTAGAAGCTTCATGCTGCACCTGAAAAACTATCATATTTAGTTTGATTAGGTGTGAATTACGACCACGAGACAGTATCCAATGGCGTCTTATGAAGGAGTCGCTACATCAATTCCGAAGCTGCACAAACATGTGACAAATATATCGATGAGGGTGATTATTGTAACATTATCATTTAGGCGCCAAAAATAACTTCCTACGACATTGAGAAAAATGGTTATGGTACTTGCTGTATAAATGGCGGCCATCCTGGATTTTTCCCTGAAAGTACATGTAATATGGAAGTTAAAGGTTATTACTGTCCTTTAGCCTACACTAGATTTATTGTTATTAAAAACCTATACTTAGTCACCAAAAACAACGTTCTATGACTTTTAGAAAAAAGTAATGGTACTTTCTGTATTATTGGCGACCATCTTGAATTTTTAACATTAATTGCGTGATAGTTAACCACGTCTTTGAATGTGAAATTCCTCAAAACAACATACTGCGCATGACCGTGACTGGACAAAGACGTCAACAAATCGAGCTCCAATATTTTGTGATTTTTTGCCTATTTCTAAGGTTGCATAAATCTGGATATTTGAATAGATAGACAACTAAGACCCAGTGACATTGGCGATATATTTATATATGTTATATCTTTTATTCTTTGCTAAGAATTCTTAAGTTTATAAACTGACATGTTTTGTGTATACACAAACTGACTATCGACATGGAGACGGAGTGTGATTAACTCAGAGTTAATCCTCGCAGTGTCAATCAGCCAGCCTGACAGCCATGGAGTCACGAGAAGGTGACACGTCAACGAGCACCATCAGCTCTGTGGAAGGTGACGGGATATGGGATAATTTCATGCACCCCGTTCTCAGTGATATTGACGGCTCTATAGCACATATTCTCGGCCAGATTGCAGTGACACCCAAACAATCAACAATTGAAGCCCTGGTGGAGGCGATAGACGCTGATGACGATGACATTCTACATGCTAGGTATGTGTTATTTAAACACGCAATTGATCGCTACCATGATCAACTCTATCTCATGTTGGGCGAGGAGGCGGAAAAACCAAAACTTATTTTGAAAAATAGAAAGGGTAGCAATGCCACGACGGCACTCTCTAGAGATGTCTACGCTCTTTTTCTCTATGTGAGTGGATCTGACGCTTGCTTCCCTAAAGGTGTACTAAGTGCAAAGTGCAATCTTATTGAAATTAAAAGTACCAGCACAAGGCCAGTCACACCGATGGTGGCCACAGTGAATGATAACGACGACAGACCCTCAAACACAGAGGATACTGCAAAGCTACATGAGACTGCTGAACAAGATAATAGCAATGACACTAATAAATCGAGTCCAATAATTAAAACTGACAAGTTACGCGTGCTGGAGCGGTTAGCTCATGTTACCAGTGTGTGTCGTGATCTCCAATCTCAATTACAGAATGAGCGAACCGAGAGAAAGAACTTTTTCGGGATACTTGAAAATCGAATAACAAGCCTAGAAATGAAATTATCATCATACAGTGAGATACCCAAACAGGATAGCGGTGACCGCCCTGGCGATGATAATGACGTGACTACAGATGAGATTTGCAGTGCAACTGGAAACACTCCACCACCTGAACGCGCAGTTTGTAGCGATCCTGGCCCTCGCCACCCTCGCGTCAGTCTCACCGAATTCCCGGCACTGCCCGACGTGTCATCATCAACTCCCAAATCACAACACCATACATCTACAGCCAACGCTGAGCATGCTAGTCATGAGACATGAGCAAATGACTTTAGTATAATGACTACAGTTAGTGTGATAAACCATGAAAATGACAATTCTAGTAGCAGTAATAAGAACTGTACAACCAATAACAGTAAAATCAGTAGTAACAGGAGTAGCAGCAGCAACATCACATCCAGCAACAATGACACCTCGGATAAGAGTACAAGCAGTAGCAGCAGCAGTAGCATCACCTCCAGCACTGATCATCCAACAACCAACACAGGACCTAGTGATAACAGAAGTTATTCTGAAGTGTCCCAGATTCAAGGACCATGGCTAACACCCAAACGTGAACTTAAAAAGTTAAAAAAGAAAAAGCGAAATGAAGATCTCCTAGAAACACGGAACCGGCAAAGTTCACCGGTTTTGAAAGCAGCCAAATTAGACTCTGGCGTTACACTTTATATACAGAACATTCATATGCCTGAGGGATGTGATAAACTAGGTGTCCTAAACATGGTGAAGAAATACGCCAATAGAGACGATGACCCGACAGCAGCCATCAGAATTAAGAAAGGGACAGTGATATCAAACCACAGATGTGATGATGTGGTTGGCTGCAGGATCGTAGTTTCTGAGAATGACGCAAAAAAGTCCATACAACCAGGATACTGGCCAGATGGCATGACCTGCCGCAGATGGGAGGACAGACCACCTAGACGTGGCATGCAGCAGGTACGCTACCGTAGGCATGAAACCCAGGAATTAAGGCCATCACGCATCTTTTATAGATGGTGAATATTGGTGACTATGACAGAGATGACAGACACTATGCAGGTACCACACGCCGAACAGCTGATAATAAAGATAACAAGAACCCAGACAACCTACAGCGGCGTGACAGGTTAGACAAAGATGATGGTGATAATGGTCGTGATAGGTGTGTTGATTTTAATGACTTTCAGTACAGTAGAATTAGCAGTGCTTGGTGAAACGGACAGGTCAGTCGACAGAGTGATTTTTGTTGTTATACTCATCTTTTATATCATGTATTATACACGTAACCGTAACCCTTTCTGGTCTATTATTGCATATATAATACTCTATCTGTGTATAATGTCTGACACTAATAAGAACTCAAAGCCTCTGAGATGTATAGCCTGGAACAGTCGAGGTATGAATGCGGCTAAACCTTACTTGAACACTTTATTAAAAGATAATGACATCGTTGTTATATCTGAACATCAGCTGTTCCACGAAGAAATATATAAACTGAAAGAAATCTGTGATGTAAGTGATTTTCAAGTGTATGTAAAAGCTAAACCAAAACCTATTTTAAATACAACCAGATACACACCTTGTAACTGTGGCATAGCTATAGCATGGCGAAAGTCACTTAAGTATAAAGTGACACCGCTGAAAGACATAAACAATGATAGAATGTGTGTTTTAATGTTGCATGTCTTTCCTGTTCGTCATATATTTATCATTGGGGTTTACCTATCCCATAGAACATGTATAAAAGATGATATTTGTGACTATTTGAGTGTAATAGCAGCTTTTATTGAAAGTCACAGGGGGTGTGAAATAATAATTATTGGTGACTTTAACTGTCATATTGGAGATGAATTTAGCGGAAGGTCATGGGGTCAAACATGCAGTAATGGTAGAAAACTCCTCAAGCTGACTGATTCGTATGACCTTGTTATTAAAGATTTGTATAATTCAAGTATTGGGCCAACATTTTCGTTTCAAAATTCATGTGGTGGTACATCCTATATAGATCATTGTGTCATATCACGCTCATTAGTAGATCAAGTTGGGATGTGTGGCGTTATGGAGGAAGCGACTGAAAATACTTCAGATCACCTACCTGTGTTTGCAGTAATAGACATCTGTTTTGAAAATAATAATAATGGTCGAAAATCTATGCGAGACGATATAACCTGGCAAAAATTAAGCGAAACAGATATTAGATCTAAGTACACTGATAAATTAGAGAGCTACATGTCTGATTATATTTTGAAAAATTGCATGTTTACTACTGGAATATCAACGCATCCTAAAAATGAGATTGACAAGTGTATTAACGATATCAAAAATATGATGTGTCTAGCCAGCAAATTACTTCCCCGTCAGAAACCAAAGGGTCATGCTCGACCATATTGGTGTCCAGAGTTGACTGTTCTGTGTCGCGCTAAAAAGCAGGTCTGGCGTGAGTGGGTGAAAGCTGACAGGCCGCGAAATGATGATAGCCCATTATGGCTCCGCTACAAGCTGACTAAAAGAGAATTGAGGGCCAGACAGAGACAGCTACATTATCAATATGAGCTTAACTACATTAATAAACTTGACAAAGTTGATAATATCGACCAAAAACTGTTTTGGCACCTGATAAACCGGAGACTCAAACCTAGGGCAGGTAACGAATGTGCTTTTAAAAAGCCCGATGGCCAATACGTAACCGACCCTATAACTATTAGAGATGAATGGCGTAGTTATTTCGAGCACATTTATACACCAAATTCAAATAACCAAGACAAAAAGTTTGACGAGCATGTAAAACAGGTGGTAGCTGATTTCTCTGCTAATATAAACACTGATCGCAAGATGCACGTTTGTAATGATGATATAATGCCAGGTGAAGTTGAAATTGTGTGTAAACAATTAAAGCTTAATAAAGCCTGTGGTTACGATGGTATTCGTGCAGAAAATCTTCGGCACGCAGATAAAACTACTTACTTTGTGCTTAGCAGAGTTTTCACCGCAATGTTTTTAAATGGATACAGACCTGAATGTATGAAACGTGGTATTATCATTCCTATACCCAAAGGTAAAAAAGATCATAGTGATCCGAATAACTACAGAGGTATAACCCTCCTTAGTACACTTAGTAAGGTATATGATAAAATCCTACTAAAGAGATATGAGAATTGGTTCAGAACCACATTATCTAATCTGCAAGGGGTAGCAGAGAAGGGTGGCTCCAGTATAAATACTGCTCTGTTACTACACGAAGCTATTGCCCATACTGAAAACACCTATGTAGCACTCCTTGATGTAAAGAAAGCTTTTGATAGTGTCTGGATAAAGGGACTTATGTATAAACTTATTAATCTAGGAATGGATAAACGGCTATGGTCCGTTATATATGATAGCTACAATGGGTTCAAATGTTCTGTGAGGATAGCTGGAGGCCTATCCAATTGGTTTTGTCCCCAACAGGGAGTACATCAAGGTGATGTCATGTCTATGTACCTTTTTTGCATATACAACAATGACTTGTTAAATGAACTGGTTAGCATAGCCTGTCCTATTTCTATTGCTCATACTTACATGTCCAGCCTTTGCTGATGATATCGCTGTTGCTGCCAAGTCAGAATCTACTTTACAATATATAGTTGACGAAGCTGTTGAACACAGTATTAAATGGAGATATAGTTTTAATTTGGACAAAATTCGAATACTTGTTTTCTGAAAAAATAACAGAGTGCGTATTGTTAATATCACAATAAGAAACCAGTTACTAAAACAGGTTGACAGTCACCTTCATGTAGGTATCCCACTATGCAGCACAAAAAAAGCAGATAAAGACTTTTGTAATGAAAGGATCACCTGTCACAAAAAGCTTGTAAATATGATTTTAAGTATTGGTAGCAGTACTGGTGGTATTAATCCTATCAGTGGTAGTAAACTATACTGGGCTGTGGCAGTGCCTAAATTACTATACGGGTGTGAGGTGTGGTCAATGAGTGAACAGAGTGTATTAATGATGGAGCAGGCTCATGTATGGGCAGCACGCGCCCTACAGAGTCTGCCAAATCACAGCTCATGTCTAGCGGTCACTGCTTCACTTGGATGGCTGAGTATTGAGTCACACATTGACATAAAACGGTTATACTATGTACACAGGTTAATTTGTGCTGAACCTCGCTCCATAGCCCGTAAATTGACTGTTCATGTTTTTATGCAAATGTATATAGATAAAGATATTTCTACATATGAGGGACCCATTGCTGTTCTATATAATCTACTGGATATCGTGTACAATGAATTATTTTTTAGTGCAACTCCCATGTCATCTACACGTTGGAAAAAATGTGTTTATAACTCTGTAAGTCAACAGCATATTGCGCGTTGGAATATGTCCCGCATAATGTACACAAGTTTATATTTGTTTAACAAATGTGTGAAATCTGTGAGCTGTTTATGGATTTGGAAGGTTGCAAAACGTAATCAGGCTTTTTTAAGTAAATGTAAAACTGTTGCTAGGATTTTAATCGGTAGCGGATGTATCTTTTATAGTTTTTCAGGTGATAATGTCCGACATTTACAAATATGCTCTCTGTGCGATTCTTATGACAGATTAACTGTTGCTCACGCGTTGTTGAGCTGTGCGAGTCTTGAACCTCTTAGAAGTGTCAGATGGGCCGCCGCTACTCAGTCTATGCCCGATCCCCTGGCTGAGTCGTTAGGCTCGCTTTGTGACAATGAGAAAATGATTATGTTATTGAGCGGATTGAATTGTCCTTACATTACAGAGTGGCAGGTTATATATGAGGACATTATCACTTTTCTCGCCACAATGTACACCAAGCTCAAGGCGAATTTAGATCGACTGTGATTTCCCACGAGCTGTTCACAATACCTTGAAATGTCACAGTAATCATACGAATTTGAGCCATTTTGGGATTCGAGTTGGACCCACCCCGGCCGGCCCATTGCGTTGGCCCTGTGTTGATCTGATCATGGGCCAACGTCGTAGACGCTGGACCAGCATTGGATCGACATGGGACCGACGTATTGTGTCGGCTGGGTGGTTTCAGGCGGTGTACCAGCCTTGTGCCAATTTCGGCTATACTTTTTCGTTTGTACTTTTATAAACACATGCTGCAATGTTTCACCCTCTGTACATAATGTTAATAATATTTGGTAAGTTTTTCAATAGAAGTTCTGACGCATTTATGTAATGTCAAATAAAAAAAGAAGATTTATTAACATTTATAATTAAAATTAGCTACGCAATTAATTATTTATTTATCGGTTATAATACTATGTAGAATTGTATTTGTATTGTCTTTACTGTATACCATGTATAACACATGTACTTCAATATGGAGGTGAATAAAGACATATATATATAAAACAAAAAGGTTATTTTGAACACGAAAGTCAAGTGTGTGTGTCCGCTGTGCACCCAGACATAATGTATATAATCATGACAATTATGACTTAATCTGCTATTTTGGCGGCCATGTTGTTTTTCAATTTTGAAAGGGAAAAATTAAAAATAGAGCTTGGCATGGGGCAGATTTGGAATCAGCATATCCGAATTGTGTAAAAACAACTGCATGATAAATTATACTAAGAAATGCCTTACAAACTTTAAAAATGCTTTTTTTGAAAAATGGACCCTGACTATTATAATAAGTGGACAAATAATCAAGATTTATAATTAGTCCTGCAAATTAGATAAGTAATTCAAGGGTATTGTGCATTTTGGGGTAAAAGCATGAAATTTGGTATCTACTGCAATAATCTGCAAGACTAAATAACTAATACTGTATTTATTTAAATTTGGTACCATGCAGATATACAACTCATTGGTGCATTAATTATGACGTCTTAATTAAATATTAAAAGATAACGTTAAGTCAACGTACACCCAACGACCAAATAAGTTGCAGAAGTCGATATTATTCTTTAGAAATAATATACATTTTGATGTTAAACAAGAGTGTCCCTACTTAAAAATGCTCAAAATGACGTTGTAATTCACAGTTGTCCCAATTAATTTGCACAGCACTGTAAAACGCTGCAGCGTGGATGTAGCGTATAACCGACCATCAGTTCTGCATGAGGCGTTAGAACGCCCCATCCACGCCAGCGTTTGGGTACAAACGGCGGACGTTGAACGCCGCAGTGGTACATAAGGCCCCAGGGCGGGGGCCCTAGGGTAGTGGTTAGCACCGCTGCCTTTCACGCCAGAGTTCGGGGTTCGGTTCCTACGTGTGAAAGTCAGTATTGTGGGGAGCCTCCGTGACCGAGAGGTAGCGTGCTCGGCCTCAGACCTCCAGGGCTCGAATTTCGAATCCTGTGTCTGGAGGACAGTGTCATCTAAATCATCTCACCATCCTCAGGAGGTTCTCCTGGCCCAGTTTAGCCTATATGTGCACAAAGGTGGCCTAAAGCCCGATTCATTTCATTTTTCTTACACCACCACATCCAAACAATCCGCCTTATTTTTAATGTTATCATTCATATCGATACCCACATATGGTATATCAAATGTATTAATCCATTCTACATTTTAAATAATAGAAAATACTCAAGCATTCAAATAAATGTTAGGAAGGTTTTATTTGTCTCTCATCTCCACCTTTACATATTATATTTACATCTAATCCACCTAGGTTTTAGTCCCTTCTCCGTCTCACCTGATCTCAGCTTATGAATGAATGAATGAATGAATGAATGATGAATGAATGAATGAATGAATGAATGAATGAATAAATGAATGAATGAATGAATGAATGAATGAATGAATGAATGAATAAATGAATGAATGAATGAATGAATGAATGAATGAATGAATGAATGAATGAATGAATGAATGAATGAAATCTTATATAGCGCATGTATCCAGCCGTAGGCTGTTCAGAGCTCTGAACATCGAGAGTAACTCAGCAAGGCCTGTTATCATTCAAATTCAAACTCAGTCTTCTGGGAGATATACAGCTGAGCTGCCATTGAGGCGCATCAGTTATAAATTACTGGATGCTTGTCACTTGTTTTTAATTTTATATATGCACAAAGAGCAAAAGCTTTGAAAAAAACAGTTTATTTACGAGAATATTGTAAGACCATAGGCTATATATTAAAGCCATTAAATGTATAGCTTTGGCGTACTTCGCAGTATTTTTACAATAAAGTAAGGTCTCAAATTGCTCAAGTTTCGCTCACTGAGACGTGATCCCCGGAAACTGATTTACGGAGGTTTCTTGGCAGTTAATTGAAGGTCAGTATAAAATACAAGAGGTCACGTGGCTAACAGTGAGAGGTGACGAGAACACGTTGGGATACGACTAGTGCTGACGAGAGCTGTATGAAGGTCAAAAGTTTATTGTTCACTTGACCTCTATAATAACAGGTCACGTGATCTCAGCTACTAAAATGGCGGCTTCTAAGAATGAGTGTCAAGAAAACGTTAGATTAATGTTGGACCACCATCTGTTACGCTGGCCAAACATTAAACCTGCATGGATTCCTTGTCCGTTTTTGGTAGTGGTTCAATAATAATCATCTGTTTTTCTAGGGTTTTTTTTCCAGGCAATCAGTAGTTTACATCACCAGATCATCACGCACAATTATCTTATATAATTCAGCTTTTGATCACCCCCCCCCCCCCCCGGTGTCACATTTCTTAACACCACGGCAGAGCTTGAGTAGCTAAAGGCGTGAAAGCGATGACATAATAATGGAGATTCGCTTGCTATTTAACAATGACATTATTATTCTTAAAATAGTTCAAAGAATAATATCATTGCGCTCAGCCAATTTATATTTCAAACAACCAAGTAAAATATATTTAGAAAATTGTGTTTGTTTGTATAGGTCTAACCGATGTTGTAGCGAGGTTTTCCCGTCGTATGCTGGCTGTAGTCAAACATGTAGTCTAGCTTGAAAAATGTAATCTAATTGTAATCTCATGTAGAATGATGCTCAGAGCATTGTGAAGACAACCTAAATGATACATTAGCTGTTGTAAGCCATAAACATATTATCGTCGATCGCTCTGACGGTCGTTGACAGACATTGATGCGAAGCAGGTGTCGCGTTGTCTCGTGGGCCGTGTATGTGTGAGCGGAGGATGAAGTGACGATAAATCTGTCTTGAACTTGTTTATTGTGGTATACAATAGTTTACATCTTGGTGTACTGGTAGAACTGAGGTAACTGGCGCCAAAACGCGGGTTTTTGCTTAAATAGTGAGAGGGGGGTACAGGTTGGCCTATAAATCTAACCAATCACAGTGGTTTCCTCCAAACTTCCTGCTGATACATTTTACATTTTGGCCAGAAAATGAAAAACACAAGGTGCGTCAATGGAAAGATGTTTTTTCCCAGCACTCACTCGATCTGGGTCAACAGATGTTCAGCACCACATACGTCTGAAGGAGAACAGCGCACCCTTCAAGGAGCGGTCCCGTAGGATCCCACCAGCTATGTTGGAGGAGGTGCGTGCACATCTCAAGGAGATGGTAGATTTACAGGTCATTCAACGTTCAGAGAGCTCGTTTTCGTCGAATGTTGTGCTCATCAGGAAGAAGGACGGCAGTCTACGCTTCTGTATTGACCTGAGAAAGCTCAACGCCATCACTATTCCTGATGCGTATGCTCTTCCGCGCATTGATGACACGCTTGACGCCCTGAAAGGAGCTAAGTGATTCTCTACCCTTGACTTGAAGAGTTCATATTGGCAGGTGGACGTAGCAGAAGAGGATCGTCACAAGACAGCGTTTAGTGTAGGACCCTTAGGCTTTTGGGAGTGTTTGCGGATGCCATTCGGTTTGATTAATGCTCCGGCTACATTCCAGAGACTTATGGAGTCATGTATGGGAGATCTTCACCTTACATATTGTCTTTTATACATTGATGACATTGTAGTATACAGCTCTACCTATGAGGAGCACCTGGTCAGACTGAGTGCTATTTTTCAGCGCCTCAGAGACAGAGGACTGAGACTGAAGCCGAGTAAGTGCCATCTTTTTCAACACTCTATCACTTATTTGGGACACATTATTTCGGAGGAAGGTGTGGCTACAGACCCTGAGAAGCTGCGTGCTGTGAGAGATTGGCTAGTGCCGACCAACGTGCCGGAACTGCAGAGCTTCTTAGGGTTTGTAGGGTTTTACCGTCGATTTATTAAGAACTTTTCAAAGTTGGCTAGGCCCCTACATGATGCAATCCGGAGTTCAGAGGAACCAGACGACCTAGTAAGCTGGATATCCTGATCTGGGGTGAAGAGCAGCAGGAAGCGTTCACCAAGCTTGTGGATGCGTGCTGTTCGTCACCTGTTTTGGCGTTCGTTGACTTTACCAAGCCCTTCAAGTTGCATACTGACGCCAGTATGGATGGTTATACCAGACCCAGGATGGAAAGGATCGCGTGATAGCGTATGCCAGCCGCCTACTGACCAAATCCAAACAGAATTATCCTGTGCACAAGCTGGAATTCCTCGCTTTGAAGTGGGCAGTGACAAATAAATTCCACGACTATCTCTACGCCCAGGAATTCTCAGCATTTACTGACAACAACCCGCTGACTTATGCCTTTTCGACAGCCAAGCTCGACGCTACTGGTCATCGTTGGGTAGCCCAGTTGGCAAACTACAAATTCGACATATTTTATAAGGCTGGAATTAAAAACGTCGACGCAGACTCTTTATCACGAATCCAATGGCCACCGGAAGCTGGGAGTCATGTGACTTCTCACAGTGTTTCTGCAATCTTGGAGGGAGCTCAGGTGGAATGTCTGCTCATAGAGGTGTTAAATTGTGCTGCACAAGTTGTACCTCCTCTCCAAGACTTGGGTGCTGAGTTTGACGTGTTAGATTGGCCGAAGATTCAACAAGATGACAAAGTCCTTGGTGCCGTCATCAATATTTTACAGGGACACGAATCAGCTGACGATTTCGACGACCAAGATATTCATGACCTCCTCAAGGAGAAGGGTCATCTAGAGATCTGTGATGACATCTTGTGCCGTCGGAGAATTCACAACAATGACACCATATATCCGCTGGTTATACCTAAGGAGCGTAGGCTAAGTGCCCTGGAAGGTTGTCACAATGACGTCGGTCATATGGGTAAGGACAGAGTATTAGACATGCTTCGGAACGCTTTTTTTGGCCCGATATGGCGAAGGACACGGCTACTCACATTGAGCGGTGTAGGCGCTGTCTCCGAAGGAAGGCACCTGTCCAGCAGCGAGCTCCACTAACCAGTATCACCACCACACAGCCCATGGAAATGGTATGCGTCGATTTTTTGTCCCTTGAAGCGTCCAAGGGCAGAATAGAGAATATTCTGGTCATAACGGGTCATTTTTCTCGATACGCACAGGCATATCCCACCAAGAATCAGACAGCGAAGACAACAGCCAGAGTTTTATATGACAATTACATCGTCCATTATGGTTTCCCAACACGTATTCATAGTGATCAAGGACGTAATTTTGAAAGCGAGACCATCAAGTGCCTCTGTGACCTCGCTGGAGTCTCCAAGTCTCGGACCACCCCATACCACCCGCAAGGTAACGGTACAGTTGAGCGTTTTAACCGGACCCTTTTAGGTATGCTGGGTACGTTGGGTCCGGACGAGAAAAGAGACTGGAAGAAGTACGTCCCGTCCTTGACACATGCCTACAACGCGACACGACACAACTCAACAGGTTTCTCGCCTTTTTATTTAATGTTTGGCAGACATCCTCGACTTCCAGTAGACCTAGCTTTTCGTCATAAGGAGATCGACTGTGACAAAGGGTCATACCCTGAGTTTGTCTCAGACTTAAAGAAGCGCCTGGAGTTTGCCTATGGTTTAGCGGTAGAGAAGTCAAAGGAGGCGAAAATCAAGCAGGCTAAGAGGTTCAAAAAGAAGGTGAGGGGTAGTACCGTTAAGTTCGGTGATAGAGTCCTCGTTAGGAATGTTGGATTAAGAGGAAAGCAGAAGATCGCAGACAGATGGCAAGAGGACGTCTATGTTGTAGTAGGGAAACCTAATGAGGAAATACCTGTGTTTGAGGTTAGGAGGGAAAACGGTAAACAGGGTGTCAAAACCCTTCATCGTAATTTACTTTTCCCTGTGACTAGTCTGACGGAGGAAACCCTGGTGCCACCACCTCAGCCGCCTCAGACCGCACCACGAAGAAAAAGGCCAGTTGCTAGAACAGTGACATCTGCCAAATCTTCATCCGAATCCTCGACAGACTCGTCTGATTCAGAAGACAACTATACACCACCAGTTTTGAGAGCTAGACCCGTTCCTGCACCGCGTCGAAGACTTTCCGTGGTAGTTCCAGATGCGCCACCCCCGCAGCCACCTGTGGATGAGGTTGATACACCGCTGGTAGATGGCGAACAACCTATCATAGATTTAGCTAGTAGTATTTCTAGTCTGGAATCAGAACAGGAAGTTGAAATAGTCCATGAGTTGAGTATTGCTGGGGAGGATTCAGATCCTGAGCCTTCGGTACTGGTAGAGGACCAGAGTGATGGGGAAGCTGATGTAGAATTGGCTGTGTCAGACGATGTTCCCGATGATGGAGCTGGTGTCACCCCAGTCACTGTTAGGCCTCGCCGTACACGTCGGAAACCAGCGTGGATGGACGATAGGGTTTACCAGTTTAACACATCTCAGCAACATGAAATAGAGAAGGCCGATATTGTTAAGAATATGCTCAGCTATTTCATGAGTAAATAATAAGTACTGACTCTTTAATGGCATGTTTTTTTATAATTTTTCTTTATATTATGTAGGCCTATTATGATGGATAGTCCATTTATTTTTTTAAGGGGGAGGAGTATGGCCAGCTACACGCTGACTTATTTGTGATCTGTTATAATTTTTTGCTTAAAATCCGTGATTGCAGATTTTGTGAGATTGCAGATTTTGTGGTCTGCTTTGGTCATCTTCCCTGTCCATGATTTTCCCTGTTATAATGTATTTTTTTGTCATTTCCACGAGCAGACTTTCATAATAATGTATTTTTCCATGTATTTCATCATTTCTCTCATTTGTGTCCGTTCTAGTTGGCAAGTTCATTTGGAGTATTGGGAGTTAGGAAAGGGTCAGTGAGAGCCTTTGTTTTGTCCTAGGGTGTATTTTCTCCATTGGATTTGATTATTTTAATACTTCAGTATGCTAGTTTTTATTGTTTCATATGCCCTTGGTGTTACCAGTTCATGGTGAGGACACCATTTTTCAGAAAGGGGGTGTATGTAGCCTTGTGGCTATATGCCTGTATTTTATTACGTCTTTCCGCGTCAGTTTTCCTTAGCTGTCACAATTATTTTGACAGTTCCGTCCTTCACCTTGCTCAAGATCTCTGTTTACATTGTGAGGCCAGCGATGGCGCGTGTTTAACCCATTTCAAGCTGGTCACAAGGAGGTTGGAACGTCACGAGTGGTCGCGAGGTAATTTGCATAATGCTTTTCCGTAGCCAGGGACACATTTCTGTAGATGTAGTCCACTATTTAGGCGTTGGTAATCATTTTCGCGCCGCAGTTTTACATTATTGTGGTCGTGACAATGGTCACTGACACTGACCGTGACAAGATTGGCTAAATCTTGTATCAGCATTAACATAAATAATATTCAACATCGTCGCTTTGTGTCTGCACGACACTAATGCATTTATTTAATGCTGTGTTTTATCTTTTTTCTTGTACGTGACCGCTTGTACGTTCTGTCTAAATTAATAACTTTTATCTGGTTGCTTTGAGATCGTAATGCTAAATTCACTTATTATCGCCCATCTATTGACAGCTGTTTTCTAGGTTTTAACTAATGTACGGAATGTCAGTGAATGCCAATGAACTGCATTTTCATTAGGTTTAAATAATTAATTGTTAGGTCTAGTCCAATTGTTATATTTAATTCAGTTCCTTATAGTTATATGATCTCATTCTCATGTTTATTTCATTGTGTAAATTCCGTTTAATTACTGTTTAAATAATCTAGTGAGACTAGTCCTAGATTTAGCCTATCATGATTGTTATAACTCAGCCTGATGGCAGTAAGGTTTTAATTTATATTTTATATTTCGTAATGTGGTGCCAGACCAGCCTGGTCTGGATTATTATTATTATTAAATAACGGCAGTTTTACATTATTGTGGTCGTGACAATGGTCACTGACCGTGACAAGATTGGCTAAATCTTGTATCAGCATTAACATAAATAATATTCAACATCGTCGCTTTGTGTCTGCACGACACTAATGCATTTATTTAATGCTGTGTTTCATCTATTTTCAGACCTGTCACCATCACCACCTCATCATCTCATTGGTCATCAAGCACTGTATATTATTATCTCTGCACATTGACATGTCTTCATGAATAAACTGTACGGTACTATAAAAAAATTGAGTCTCACGTTCTTGGAAGTTGCGCCACATTCTTTCACTCTACCCTAAGTATCCCACGTTAGAAAACCAGCTCAGCTCGGCATTAATAATATCTAAGAACCCGAAAAGGCTACAAATGTACATATAGTTTGAGAATACTAAGATTAGATTAGAATTTATGGTATTATGAAATAACGATAGCGAACTGAGATATAACAAAAATACGAGCTTTCTCATCAGAAGATGCCCCAGATGGACATGTGAAATAATAAGGCACATCGGCCAAGATTACAAAATAACATGAGAAAGTTTAGTCAAATTCAACAACTGATAATGTCAAAATATACAATTTTGAATATAGAAAAATAATCGTAAAACACTTGGACTTTAAAATTAACATGTATAAACTACAATCCATGATACAAAACTGCATATAAAAATCAGTATGAAATTCCAAAGATAAGGTAGTCAAAATGACAAGTTTAGCTCACCAAGAAACACAGATACATTTGCTACAGAGGGAGGGGGATACTTGAGTACAGTGAGTAACGTGGTGACAGGACTCATAGCCCGACCTGGTGGCGAAGCTTTATATTCAGCTCTACGATCCTGACGATATATGCCACCTATTCGAGAAAATTTCGACCTCGAAATCTGACTTTTATTAACTAACATATTTTACATTTATAGACTAACAAGATCATAAAATTACATACAAATAATGACAGTAAGGAAATAATAATGGAGACGGTCGCCAATGTGAAATCAAGACATTCACCAAAAATCCCAAAAATTGTCAGCAATACAAAGTATATGGGCAAAAACCGCAACATAAATATAAAAGCTCCAGAAACTGTGTTTGTAGTTTGGCCTTAGTGCCACAAAGTACTAACGACATACATACAAAAAAGATCTAGACCACTATCACTGGATTTAGGCCTTGGTGTCAACATTTCTTAGAAGAAGATCTAGTACTATCACTGGATTTAGGCCTTGGTGCCAACATTTCTTAGAAGAAGATCCAGATTACTGTGACTAGAGACATGGGCCTTGGTGCAAATCAAAAAATAGGGACCTTGGCGCCAGTTCAATGCTCGTCAGAATATACATTACATTCAACAGTATAACATGCCATGCAAAAACAGTCAGCAAATTAAGTATACTCGTTAATGTTATAATACCGGCAATTAAAGCTAAAGAGCGAATAATATAGTCCGGTGATATATCCTGAAGCACATGACGAAGCAGTCTCTGGAACAGTTATAATAAGTGCCTTTGTCAAAACAAATTTAAAGTCTCTTGACAAATGTTCCGGATACACTATAGTGTCAATCTCATTATCATAATTACTAGACGTTACATATATGTAAACACATTCAAAATTACTAATGTATCAATAATTCAAACATTATCAGATTATGGAGAGTTCCGTAAAATCAATGATACGACGTTCTTCCAATATTGAGCATTCACCCCATGACTTAGATGACGTATATTCAAAGAGACGCAGAGGGTTGAGGTTGGGGGTGGGGTTATGGATACACAAACAACAATCGACAGAGGTTGCGACATATGATCTAATAAATCCACCAATGTATAATCCAGTGTACGTTATACGCGTGGTGTACAGATGTACATGTCTGTGTGTCACTGCTGCGTATAAAAATATAAATCCACTGTGTGTAATCCAGTGTACAAGTGTTGTACAAGAGGTGTCCAGATGTACATGTCCGAGAGTCAATATGCTTAATAAGATATAATGACAGTTATAGCAAATGATGGGGATGATTAAGAAAAAAATAATTAAGTACGTGTATACTAGCGTCGTCTTGTGAAGCTGTGTCCCCCTCTCGGAGCCTGGTCTGAGCAATTCAGAGTAGCCGCTATGTGAAATATTAAAACAAATCCATGAACTGCATCATAACATATCCTATTCTGCGTTGTTGCTGCTGTTGTTGTTGTTGTTGTTGATAACCAAGATAACCAGGCTGTTGTCTGTTGTTATTGTTCATACTGGATGCTGGCATAGCCCTGCGTTGTCTGAGGTTGGGTGGCTGTTTTATTTACAGTAGTAGCTGTTATGGGCCTCAATTGGGCTGATGCTGGAACGTTATTACGGGGTACACCGGGACTCTCTGCCTCCATCGCTGACACTGTCACTCCACTCACTCTTGAGACATCATGCTGCCGGACTGCTCACCCAAACTTATATTGATGGAAGGCTGTTTACATCGACTCCACTGCCTTATGTTCTATTCCAGGGAGATGATCCTGCTTGGAATATATTCCTTAGGCTTCATATCAATAGGAATCAGTAATCTGTATGTATTCGTCTATTTTGTTTCTTGCTGGTATGCTCTGTGAGTCCACTTGACATGGGATCAACCCGGTATCTCCACCAATTATCGTCGATCGCTCTGACGGTCGTTGACAGACATTGATGCGATGCAGGTGTCGCGTTGTCTCGTGGGCCGTGTGGGTGAGCTGGTAGTGAAGTGACGATAAAGCTGTCTTGAACTTGTTTATTGTGGTATATAATAGCTTACATCTTGGTGTACTGGTAGAACTGAGTTAACTGTTGATACTGCAAATACATTTTGGCTAGAAAATGAGAAACTACAGTTTGAGAATACTAAGATTAGATTAGAATTTATGGTATTATGAAATAACGATAGCGAACTGAGATATAACAAAAATACGAGCTTTCTCATCAGAAGATGCCCCAGATGGACATGTGAAATAATAAGGCACATTCACCAAGATTACAAAATAAAATGAGAAAGTTTAGTCAAATTCAGCAACTGAGAATGTCAAAATATACAATTTTGAATATAGACAAATAATCGTAAAACACTTGGACTTTAAAATTAACATGTATAAACTACAATCCAGGATACAAAACTGCATATAAAAATCAGTATGAAATTCCAAAGATAAGGTAGTCAAAATGACAAGTTTAGCTCACCAAGAAACACAGATACATTTGCTACAGAGGGAGGGGGATACTTGAGTACAGTGAGTAACGTGGTGACTCAAGGCAGGACTCATAGCCCGACCTGGTGGCGAAGCTTTATATTCAGCTCTACGATCCTGACGATAATACATATAAAAATGATTACAGACAGCCGCAAAACATGAAGAACAAATTACCAAAGCAGCTTTCAGAAAAAAATCTAGTGTATTGATCAAAGGGAAAGTATGGGAAAACATTATTATAAATACAATATGGCGTTATAATAGCATTAAGAGAGGAGGCCACATGACAGTGGTGTGTGTGGTGACCTGGATCTGGTGATGTGATTGGACAAGAAGATGTCACGTGACCCTGACGTGTGTTGTGAAGCGTTCTTTATGATGTTATTTGACTGGATGAGGCCATGATTGTGACTCTGGTGTGCATGTTGATTGGATCAGAAACAAAGCTAGAAAACAACTTACTTTGTTCAACTAATTTCACATACGCCAAGTGAAGGTCATTGAAAAAAACATGTAATACACAAGGTCATGTAAAAGATGTGATACACAAGGTCATGTAAAAGATGTGATACACAAGGTCATGTAAAACATGTGATACACAAGGTCATGTAAAACATGTGATACACAAGGTCATTTAAAACATGTGATACACAAGGTCATGTAAAAGATGTGATACACAAGGTCATGTAAGACATGTGATACACAAGGTCATGTAAGACAAATTATGTGATAGACGAAGGTATGAACGTCTTGTGACTGAAGTAAAATAAACAAAGCAGGAAATTAAAGCGTTTGACTAAATAATTTTCAGATAGAAGCATTTATTAGAGCTACCAGCTCATAAAAACATGTATATAAAGAATCTAGTGTGTGTCATTCAGATACAATCTTATGAAATAATATGTCTCCTACATCATAATAACCAGGCACTGTATGTCACATTATAAAAAAAATCAGTTTAAAAAATATTTGAATTTCAGTACAATGCCATATTTACGCTGATTTATTTCTCAAAAGTAACGTTTTTATCATTATACTTAGTCTGAGCCACAAACAGGTGATGATTTAACTCTCAAAAGTAACGTTTTTATCATTATACTTAGTCTGAAAGTACATCTAATACAGATTTGACTAAATAGTCAACCTTGCTTTAGCAGATACACATATCAAGGACTCTCAATTATTCAGCACAATACATTCTGTGATGTGTTATTTGACTGACCATTATAACACATCACTGACTGTGGCTTAGAAAAGCTTACAGTAAGAGGTGTCAAATCATTGCTTGATATTGCTCTACGTCCCCAATTATTCAGAAAATGTTACAATCTCCCAGAAAATACAAGGAGTCAAATCAGTGGTTGTTTAATGCTGGTCCAGCATCGCAGACGATGGACCAACATTTAGCCAACACTGATCTGATGCATCCTGTTTGCTAGAACGAACTGATTATGTTATCATGGATTGTCTATTATTCAGATCAATTCATTCCATGTTATTATATGCCCATGGTGGGGTATACTATATGTGAATAATAGAAACCATAGAACTGATTATATTATCATGGAATGTCTATTATTCAGATCAATTCATTCCATGTTATTATATGCCCATGGTGGGGTATACTATATGTGAATGATAGAAACCATAGAACTGATTATATTATCATGGAATGTCTATTATTCAGATCAATCCATTCCATGTTATTATATGCCCATGGTGGGGTATACTATATGTGAATAATAGAAACCATAGAACTGATTATATTATCATGGAATGTCTATTATTCAGATCAATTCATTCCATGTTATTATATGCCCATGGTGGGGTATACTATATGTGAATAATAGAAACCATAGAACTGATTATATTATCATGGAATGTCTATTATTCAGATCAATTCATTCCATGTTATTATATGCCCATGGTGGGGTATACTATATGTGAATAATAGAAACCATAGAACTGATTATATTATCATGGAATGTCTATTATTCAGATCAATCCATTCCATGTTATTATATGCCCATGGTGGGGTATACTATATGTGAATAATAGAAACCATAGAACTCATTATGTTATCATGGAATGTCTATTATTCAGATCAATCCATTCCATGTTTTATTTGAATAACACATCACGTAATGTGGCTTAGAACAAGGTGACAAATCGTTTATTGATATTGCTCTAGGTCTTCAATTATTCAGATCAGCATCATCCCAGCCAACCGGAGACGTCAAAACAGTGATGGTTTACGGTCGGTCCAGCGTCGCAGACAATGAACCAACAATAAACCAGCATTGCGTCACGTGTTCGTTGGATATGCAGTGTTACCCCAGAGGAAATCAAAGCATGACCCATAGGGTTTGATATAAAAGTGCATCGTGCTTTCATAACAGAGAAAGTGATTTATGGGACGTCATTATCATAGAATAAATATTATCAACAAATTAACACTTCAGACGGGTTGAGTCTAACACCGAATAAAACATACAGCTGCGAATTAGGCATCATATTCCTCATTTAACTTCAATACATTGACGAAATAACACGATGAAATGTACACATATATTGTTAAGTACTATTATGTAATCGTATTAGGTAATCAGAGCAAGTATACTAATATTTTCACCAACATTGACATAGCAGCAATGTCTAGGGTTTACTCTATTTATTTATTGCCAACGTAAAACTTTGAAACGATGCTGGTTTAATGTTGAGCCAGCGTCGCAGAAGGTGCCCCAAAATTATTTCAATTTCTCGTGTTTTTCTGGGCATCAATGCAAAAAGGAAACCAACATTGGCCCATCATTGAACCAATGCCTAGTATTACTTATTCACTGCTAAGCGGCAATAATTCCTTTACAACACACAGTCAACCAAACCAGAGCGCCACCTAGCGTGACATTCAATCAGTGCCTGTTCACTCAGTCGGCAGACGGCGCCACTGAAGCGTCCTCTTCCTGTCAGGTCACCATGCCAACACTCATATGTCACGTGATATAATGGCGAGAGGGAGGTTTAGATTGAGTCAGAGGTTGACATGTGGTGACTTGTTCATTAACCACAATAATCCAAGGCTCAATCCAGACAGTTTGCTGTGTTGCCTCGGTGTTTTACATGTTGTACTTTTATCCACCAGTTTTATACATTTCTAACTTTAAGCCCAAACAAAACATCACTATTAGCCATTAAATATTCTTTGGTAAATGTCTACTGTATTTGTAGGCCTAAATACATTTTGGAGATTTGTATTAGATAAAAGGAGCTTTTGTAGACATTTGAAGATAGAAATTGTGTTGGCAGACTAGCTTTATTTAATCATCATGTATCCTTTATTCACTACAAAATGGGATTTGCGATCGCCGCTCACAGCTTGACCGAATCAGCATTTTGGGTTACGCAAATGAAATTATTTAAGCAAAATATTTATTATTATCAAGTGGCAGACATGGGGCCTAACCTATGTATCATCACGAGATATGGACAACAAATTCACGATTATGTTTAAAATGGAAGCCGATATATATGTGAATATAATGTGAATATTATTGCCGTAGGTAGTTGATAAAGGGCCTACAAAGACGCACTTTGGATAATAAATGGTTTATATGCCAGGCGGTAGGCATTAAAGTGTCAATATTAACGTGCAGTTGCACTTCACATTGGGTTCACAAAGATATACGATAGACATTGGAAGGTTTATATGCCTAAGATTGTGCACTACAATGTCAATGTTGCTGGACGATTCGTCTATAGAGGTACAGTATCGATGTTTAACATAATTAGATGACTATTTAATATGCTTGGATATATACATGTTTCAGATTACATTTCTTTATATTTACACTTGCACTTGCACTGAGGAGACACTGACTTAGCTTTGTAGCTATGTGTAAATTGTTGTTAAATAAATATGTCAAAAGCGAATCAAAGGGTTGATGGCAAAGAGCGATACATTTTAATTGTTGAATGTTGGGGACAGTGAGTCTTAAAGGGTGGATGTTCTTTTCGTTAGGTTTTAAAGTGTCAAATATACCGAGCTTTGTGTCTTGGACGTTAAACAATGTATAATAACCCTTGTCACGCTGAATGGCTTTATAATAACCCTTGTCACGCTGAATGGCTTTACAATAACCCTTGTCACGTGGAATGGCTTTATAATAACCCTTGTCACACTGAATGGCTTTATAATAACCCTTGTCACGCTGAATGGCTTTACAATAACCCTTGTCACGCGGAATGGCTTTATAATAACCCTTGTCACGCTGAATGGCTTTATAATAACCCTTGTCATGCTGAATGGCATTATAATAACCCTTGTCATGCTGAATGGCTATATAATAACCCTTGTCATGCTGAATGGCTTTATAATAACCCTTGTCACGCTGAATAGCTATACAATAACCCTTGTCACGCGGAATGGCTTTATAATAACCCTTGTCACGCTGAATGGCTTTATAATAACCCTTGTCACGCTGAATGGCTTTATAATAACCCTTGTCACGCTGAATGGCTTTATAACAACCCTTGTCACGCTAAATGGCTTTATAATAACCCTTGTCACGCTGAATGGCTTTATAATAACCCTTGTCATGCTAAATGGCTTTATAATAACCCTTGTCATGCTGAATGGCTTTATAATAACCCTTGTCACGCTGAATGGCTTTATAATAACCCTTGTCACGCTGAATGGCTTTATAATAACCCTTGTCACTCTGAATGGCTTTATAATAGACATTGTCATGCTGATTGGCTTTATAATAGACATTGTCACGCTGAATGGCTTTATAATAACCCTTGTCATGCTGAATGGCTTTACAATAACCCTTGTCACGCGGAATGGCTTTATAATAACCCTTGTCATGCTAAATGGCTTTATAATAACCCTTGTCATTCTGAATGGCTTTATAATAACCCTTGTCACGCTGAATGGCTTTATAATAACCCTTGTCACGCTGAATGGCTTTATAATAACCCTTGTCACGCTAAATGGCTTTATAATAACCCTTGTCACGCTGAATAGCTTTATAATAACCCTTGTCATGCTAAATGGCTTTATAATAACCCTTGTCACGCTGAATGGCATTATAATAACCCTTGTCATGCTGAATGGCATTATAATAACCCTTTTCATGCTGAATGGCTTTATAATAACCCTTGTCATGCTGAATGGCATTATAATAACCCTTGTCATGCTAAATGGCATTATAATAACCCTTGTCACGCTGAATGGCTTTATGATAACCCTTGTCACGCTGAATGGCTTTATAATACCCCTTGTCACGATAAATAGTTTTATAATAACCCTTGTCACGCTGAATCGCTTTATAATAACCCTTGTCATGCTGAATGGCTTTATAATAACCCTTGTCACGCTGAATGGCTTTATAATAACCCTTGTCGCGCCGAATGACTTTGTTAATATGTTTCATTCATTTGAAGCAGGAATTTCCAACACCATTTAGCATACAGCTTTAAATGAATGAATTACACACTTTTGTAGTTTAAAATGAAAAACATATTTCTATTTGCAGAAAATTCCTTCAAGCTATTTGATTACCGGATCGTTCATCACAACGTGTTATATATATATTTTTTTTTCTTATTTGACAATTGTTTACTTTGGACCTTAGAGGGTGTATATCTACTGATGCCACCTACTGTTATTATGGCATTGGGACTTAAATATTCGATATTGATTATAGTGGCAGGTCTTAAAAGTTGTATATCATATAGTCGCATAGTCGGCTGTAACCCTTTAACCGCCAAATTATTCAATCTGAATTTTCACCCACTTGAAATTGTATCTCGCTGACGCGATCCACAACTTCAAGTGAGTGAAAATTATTCAGATTTGACAAAATGAAGGTCAACTGTTTTCAAATATTGCTGATTGATGTCATATTTTATCTTTAACATGTTTAAAAGGTGGTACTTAATGTGCTAATAAAAAACCCGAATATATTCGGCACCGGCGGTTAAAGGGTTTAAGGTTTAATAGTTTCAGTTTGTGTAAAACATCAGAGTTTGATCTTCAACAAGACTATTTCTGACCATATATCCATCTTCCTGACAGCCAGGCTCGCTGCTCCCGAGGTCTCAGACCGAGCCTTGCTGAATCAGTGTTATCATCCATCTATTGAGGATGATTTAGATATTGAATATCCATTAATTTTTCAACAAAAGGCTAACTTAATGTTGGTCCACTGTCTGCGACGTTGGCTCAACATTAATCCAACCCTGCCGCATGTGACGTCTCGTGTCTGGTGAGATGTGGTGGGAGCTGTCTCTGATACTTCCTGTGAAATTCTGGGCCACCAGACATGTGCTGCTTAATGCAGAGCCAGCGTCGTAGACAGTGGCCCTGCATTAAAGCAGCACTCATGCCAGAGGTCAAACTTGGGTCAAACAGAAAAAATCTTTCCTGAAAGTCCCCACTCCAATAGATGGTTTTAACATTGATTCAGCAAGGCCTCGGTCTACGACCTCGGGAGAAGCGAGCCTTGTGTGGGAAGATGTATATATCATTCCTTCACCTCTTTCTCACACTTTGAGTCCCACATCTCCGTCTTCAGAATACAGGTTTATTATTCTTGAGAATACAGGGTTATTATTCTGACGGCGAGGTGACGGGTTTGAAGCCTGTGTCAGGATATAGTGTGATGTAAACGTAAAATATGGCATGGGGTGTAAAGGGTTATTATTCTGACGGCAAGGTGACGGGTTTGAAGCCTGTGTCAGGATATAGTGTGATGTAAGCATAAAATATGGCATGGGGTGTAAAGGGTTATTATTCTGACGGCGAGGTGACGGGTTTGAATCCTGTGTCAGGATATAGTGTGATGTAAGCATAAAATATGGCATGGGGTGTAAAGGGTTATTATTCTGACGGCGAGGTGACGGGTTTAAATCCTGTGTCAGGATATAGTGTGATGTAAACGTAAAATATGGCATGGGGTGTAAAAGGTTATTATTCTGACGGCGAGGTGACGGGTTTGAATCCTGTGTCAGGATATAGTGTGATGTAAGCATAAAATATGGCATGGGGTGTAAAGGGTTATTATTCTGACGGCGAGGTGACGGGTTTGAATCCTGTGTCAGGATATAGTGTGATGTAAGCATAAAATATGGCATGGGGTGTAAAGGGTTATTATTCTGACGGCGAGGTGACGGGTTTGAAGCCTGTGTCAGGATATAGTGTGATGTAAGCATAAAATATGGCATGGGGTGTAAAGGGTTATTATTCTGACGGCGAGGTGACGGGTTTGAATCCTGTGTCAGGATATAGTGTGATGTAAACGTAAAATATGGCATGGGGTGTAAAGCGTTTTTATTCTGACGGCGAGGTGACGGGTTTGAATCCTGTGTCAGAATATAGTGTGATGTAAACGTAAAATATGGCATGTTGTGTAAAGGGTTATTATTCTGACGGCGAGGTGACGGGTTTGAATCCTTTGTTAGGATGTAGTGTGTCATGTAAACGTAAAATATGCCATGGGATGTAAAGGGTTATTATTCTGACGGCGAGGTGACGGGTTTAAATCCTTTGTCAGGATGTAGTGTGTCATGTATTGTGTAATGGGAAACTATTTGAATCTATACTTAATAACAGACTCTCATTTAAAAACGAAGTGTGTAATGATAATGATCCTTATCAAGCTGGTTTTAAAAGCAATTCGCGAACTACGGACAATATATTCATACTATTTGCCATCATAGATAAACAAAGGTGTCTTTCTAAACCCCTGTATACATGCTTTGTCGATTTCACAAAAGCATTTGACTATATTGATAGAACAGCATTATACTACAAATTATTGAACAGGGGAATAGGCGGCAATTTGGTAAACGTAATAAGAAGCATGTTTTCTAAAGCAGAGTGTCGTGTAAAATGGGACTCGCGTATCAGTGACATATTAAAAAGTGAATATGGGGTTCTACAAGGTGGTATGCTCAGTCCCAAACTATTCACGGAATTTTTACAAGACATATCCGTAGCATTTGACCAAGATCAAGGTATCCCTGTGGACACCTTACTAATGGTATATCTGTTATTTGCAGATGACCTTGTCCTTTTTTCAGAATCTGCTGAGGGATTACAAAAACAGCTAACTGCTCTGTATTTATATGCTTCCCTTTGGCATATCATAGTAAGCATTCCTAAAACAAAAGTTCTAATCTTTAATAAGCGTCACACAAAAGTACACGGAAGCTTCCACTATGGTGATAACATTATAGAAAAAGCTGAACAATATAAATACCTGGGTGTGGTGTATAGCACCAAGTCTGCTAATAACGTGTTAAAATAAACATTTTCTCATCTTGCTTCCCAAGCTGGGAAAGCAATTTTTTCTCTACGTAAACAGTCCCGTCCTGTGGTCGGTAAATTGTCACCCACTATTGCGTTCAAGGCATTTGATTGTCAAATATTGCCCATACTAAAATATGGAAGTGATATATGGTACACAGGCGATGATGTTAACGATCTGGAAAAAATCCATCTAAAATTTATTAAATCTACACTTGGAGTTAGAAAGCAAACACCTACACCTGCAATATATGGGGACACGGGACGATTTCCACTAATCATCCGACATCACATAAAAGCCGTAGATTATTGGTGTAGAATTCTAAAACTATCTCAGAGCCATCCAGTCAGAAATGCCTACAATATGCTTCTTGAGCTAAATGGCATTGGCTTCACGAACTGGTGTTCCCGTATTCACTCTGTCCTCAAACGAGCCGGGCTTGATCAAATTTGGGAATCACAGAATATTGGGGATACATATAAATTCATGCTTTTATTCAAAGTATTAATTGTTAGAATATTTACACAGCAGTGGAGAAAAGATATTGAGAGTTCAAGTAAGCTGCGCACATATGCATTAGTGAAAAAATATTTCTGTGTTGAACCATATATCTTACACACAAGGGGTAACCATCTCATAACATCAATGGCGAGATACCGAATGAGCTCACATGATCTAAATATAGAGAGAGGACGATACAATAATCCAATCACTCCAATAAACCAGCGAATATGCACAAGGTGTGAATCAAACGAAATTGACTACGAAATACATCTTCTTCTCCACTGTAACGCTATGAATAATGAACGCAAAATCTTGTTTAACTCTGTAACCGCAACTATCAATATACCGCCGACAAATGAACTGTTTCTACAAATTATGCCATCTAGAGACATAACAGTGGTGAAGTCACTAGCGCAATTTATCTATGGTTGTTTTAAACAAATTAATTGTTAAAAACACCGAGTATAATAAATCAAAGTCACCTATCGCTATATTATCCATATTATCATGCCTTCGTGATCTGACTTGGGTATTACCACATATCAGGACGGCTGTTGCTCTCAGATTTATTATTTGGCTTTTTAGGGCCGGTTAGGGACGTTTCCGTCGCTTTTGTTATCAGACAAGGTGAGGCCTTATGGAGGATTTCAGAGTTGCTAAGTCAACTGATTTTATCTATGAGGTCGGGAATGTTTTTCTTCGATTGTAGCTCCGAGTATGTGGTACTAACTAGGTCGTTAGTGAAATGGTATGAAATAAACAATATAGTGAATTAAAATAAGCTGTGATGTTTTTTGTGCGAGGGCCATATGGGTAATAAATCACTAGTTAATTAAATACTTTAATACTTAAAAACTTTAATGTTATTGTGTGAGTGCCATGTCCTGCGTGAATGCACACCTAATTATTATCCGTAATTGTCATTGTTATTACATCACTAAGTCTGCAACACTCGATAATATGGATGGTTCTGATGCTATACTTTGTTGACAGTCGACGAACCTCAATGTCCGACTTTTATTAGTATGTATATATTGTGTTTCGGTAGTAGTACTGTTATTACGTTGTTAAGTTTACACCACTAGTCAATATCAGGGAATCTCCGAGTTGATAGCGACTGTGCTTGCATGGTCACATGGCTCGGAGC